>OY735208.1:49944983-49969983 GCA_963457665.1 Thysanoteuthis rhombus | reverse complement strand
CAAATAAAATATGGTGGAAGGTGACTTCACTATATATATATATATATATATATATATATATATATATATATATATATATGTGTGTGTGTGTGTGTGTGTGTGTGTGTGTACATTCATAATCATTGATGTATACATATATTATACGTGACCGCTACTACTTATATATCTTACGTATGTAGAGTGTGTTAATTTGATGAGAGAGAGAGAGAGAGAGAGAGAGAGAGAGAGAGAGAGAGAGAGATTGAGAGAGAGAGGGTGGATAGAACGTATGTTCCGTTGTCATGGGAACACGAGCATGCGTGTGAAATGGCAAACGTTGAACGTTAAAGTATTTCAAAATTTAAGCGAAGTTCTTTAGGAATGAGAGTGTACCTTGAAAACAGAAAAGAATGAAAAAGAAAAAAAAAGAAAAAAAAGACGGAAGGCGAATAGAATGAAGGGTAAAGAACAATTGAAGGAAAGGAAAAATGAAAAAAAAATAGAAATGGAAGGCAAGAGACTAGGAGAGGACAATCAAAGATAGAAAGAAAGAAAAGTGAAACTACAGAAGTTGGAATAAGATTTCGTTATGAATGAACTTTACAACTATAAAAAAAAAACGTTTCCACAACACTGATACTACTACTACTACAACAACTACTACGACTACTATATTACTATAATAACACAAGGGCAGGGAAGCGGCGTAGCGTAGGTTATCAAGACCTGGTTATGGAAAAAGAAGGAGAAAATGGATAGATAAAGAGGAGTGGACGTAGTGACATATAAGATGAATAGATCTCTTTTTACGACTAAGTATATACAAGGGCAATATTTTTTTCAACTAAATTTATCATACGCTCAGAAGAAGATGGAGACGACGAGAAGAGAGGGTAGAAGGAGGAAAAAAGGTGGGGAGAAGGCAGGGGAAGAGAGGATGGGACAGGAGAGAGAAGAGGTAGGGAGGTTGAAAGTGGAGAGGGTAGGAGGGGTCGGAAGAAACTTTTTTGTATCAACTGTTGAGGACATCAGATTCTATATTTATCACGTGCATGTATGTTCATATTCATGTGCGCGTGTATACTTGCACGCTCGCGTATGTGAATACCCATACAGTATGACATGTATAAATTAACGAGTGTAATGCTTGAATTTATTAGTTCTTTGTATATTTATCAGTTTATCTATTTTCCGTCAATCGATTATATATATATATATATATATATATATATATATATATATATATATATATATATATATATATATATATATATATAGTCAAGGAAGCTTCACAGCTTTGAACACTAAATGTATAAACTTTTTTTCTGAAAAATCATGTCATTTCCTTCAATTATTTCCCAGTATCTGTTGATGAAATGTATGCATCATTTTCAACAGTTTTTATGTTTCACACAGATTTAGACACTATGGAACCATGTACGTATTCTGTTGGTATCATCAGTTGTTTACCATATGACAGTTTCGGGGATTTAAAAACAAAACGGTTGTATAAATATGGCTCCGCCGTGGTATTGATCGAACACCTTGAGCTATGAATTCGAAATATAATATCTTTATTTTATTTTTTTTTCAGCACCTTTTCATAATACAATTAGTTTATTATTTCATGTTGGGTATTATGCACGCGCGCACACACACTCACACACACACATACACACATATATATATATATATATATATATATATATATATATATATATATCATTTGAGAAATATAGCCAAATTCGTTGCATCATGTGTTGTGCAACACAGGAACCGAATTTGCTTAGCTTTTTTTCATTATTTATGAATACAAAGAATTGTTATAGGTACTGTCAGCTGAGGTGTAATAATTGCTACGTGTGTCAATATATATCATCAATCTTCTTCTCTAAAGGAATATGTTTCTGTGTATGCGTGTTCTCTCGCACGTTTATGTATATTTGTTCGTATCTTCATATCTGCTTGCAGGTGAGAGGGAGATGACGTAATTGTACGTTGGTGATTCGGTGCGGTGGTGTCTGTTATATCCTGTCTTCCTGCATCAATGGTGGGATAGCAGACGATGGTGTTTGATGGTGTTTTTACAAGAAGGGACCGATGTCAGCTCGTCACTGTGCCTTGGGAAGAAAGGAAAATGAAAGGAGAAAGAAGAAAGGAAGATAAGTACGAAGAGAAAAGATGGCCGACGGGGATATAAAAGTTAATGAATGGAAATAAAAGAATTAGAAATAACGATAGTAAAGAAGCAACGAAGATACGCTTTGAACAGAGAAAAAAAGAGAAGAAAAAAAGATGAAAACTAAGGAAAGAACTGTGAGAAAAGAAAGAAGGAAAATAAGGAGATGTAGACGTAGTAAATACCAAAATGTGTAGTGAAAGAAGGAGAGTGATAAAAAGAAAGAATATAGAAGAAGAATGGAGGGAAATGACTGATATGCAACAAAGACGAGGAAAAAAGATAGGGATCGAAAAGAAAACGAGCTAAAAAAGAAAAAAAGAAAAAAGACCCAAGAGATAAGGGCAATTCGAAGAGGAAGACATATAAAGGAAAATAAAGAATGAATTAGAAAGAAAAAGAGAGAGGAAGAATAAAAGCCACGTAAAGATACGTAAAGAAAAAGGAAGAATGAAAAAGCCGAGGGAAACATCGTCGAGATAGAGAGCGAATGAAAGAAGTAACGAAGTTGTCAAGTTAAATACATAACGGAAATAGATAGAAATAAAGAAAAGATGTATGAAGGAAAGTCGAAGTGACTTTCTATCCGCTTGTCTCCACATTTGGTTACCTTGGCAACGATATGCAAGGTTCGGAAGAGGAAAGAGGGAAAAATGGTTTCCTCCCCAGCAATTCTAGCTCTGTGTACGTGTGTTTGTGCGCGTGCGCATGCCAATGCAATAGTCATAGGGTAATTTGGATTTCAATGAAAAGTAAATGTAAGCGATAATACTCTAAGATATTACGAACGCAGTCGAATATAAGCCTAGTGCAATCTTTTTTTTTCTTCTTTTTTTTTCTCTCGATATTCTATCCTCCTCAATCCCACTAATGGATTGGATCCTCTAAATAAACGATGAGGACAACTGATTCCCTCTCAGAGGCTTCAGACAGTAACGGACTCTCTTCAATGACTCACCTGTAAATCAATGCATCAGCGTTCGTATTCACGGCGTTTTTTTTTCCCACTCTACGATCCACGCATCTTATAATTAGCAATGTGCAGATGTCCTCTATCTCGTTAAGGGATGTAACTGACGTAGTGAGAGCAGGAATCTAATTCACTCAAGCGACGTAGTAAAATTTAATTTAATTCATGTTCTAATGACGTTACAAAGATGCTGGAATCAAAGAATAATATGAAACTAGGAAGATGTAATAAAAACGAAGACAAAAATCCCTCGATGTCAACGGAGCGCTATTCTCCAAGCTCACTGCATTGCAAATCTCTGTGATTTTTGACGGCACAGTAAACTAGTTAGTAATATTTGTTTATTGAATATCTAAATATTTGATAAATAGAGATCGAGAGTTTGAGAGAGGAGACATTTCTTAGGGCTCGAAAGTGCACATTGATAGATTTATTTACAAATCACAAAATTTTACAAAATTTTGACAGCCGTGAATGATCTGGGTGTGTTTTTATCTTTCTGAAGATGTAATAAATAAATGCAGTTGGTAGAGAGAGAGAGGGGGGAGTCATCAAATTTGAACTGAAAGAGCCATGGAATCACGCAACAGCATAACCATGAAAAACTATAATGAATACGTAGATAGATCTAAAGATACAGTATCGTCCGTAAATGTGTATAGCCCTACCACTTTAACAAAAAAGAAGAAAGTTGATTTTTTTCTTAACCAAACATAGCAGGATCTTTGAAAATTCTGGTGGAACATCACACTATCAAAATGGATATTTCCTGGTATCATCTATGATCAAACTTCATAGCATTGGATTTCTGTTGCCAAAATGTGAATATGTTGCCGTCCAAGAGTGAGTACACTTCCACGAGATAAGTTCATTTCAGATCAGAATTTGGTATGACGACCTTTATTTCCTATTGCTGATTGTTATCTTGATGATAGTAACTTCACTAGATTTGCGCAGTCGTTGGAAGGTATGCATTCTTTCAAATCTGTCCTTTGGGATGGTCGTCGTTCTTCTAATGTTCGTTTCCGTACATTTTACAACTGCTTAATTGGATTTACGGTCAATCGAGCTTTTTTTACTCGCTGCTTCTTCAGAAACTCTGTTGATTTTTGGAGGAGTGTTTTGTATCATTGTCATGCTAGAACGCAGTTCTTCTTTCCAAGCGATTGAGTTAAGGCAACGTTTTCTTAGTATATTGATGTAACCTCCCGTATTGATGAGTTCGTCGGTGAGATGCAGCTCACCAGTGCCACTAGTGTTCATACAACCCCAGATCATGAAGTTTTCATCACCATGTTTAGGTGTTGATTCAAGACAAACTTTTCCTTGTACGCTTCACCATGGCGACACCAAACTCGCTGGGTGTAAACAGGCCGAAAAAGAGGTTGGTTTTTGTTGAATCTGATTACAGTACGATGTCCCAAAACAATTATTTTTTTTTTATCCTTATACTCCTGTCCAGCCATTTAACGGACTTATTTGTGCCTCAATTTCAGTAGTGATTTCCTACGCAGTAGTCGGCAAAATGAGCCGGTCTTTTCTCAAGGTACGTTTGATTTTTGTCATAAAAATATTCACTTCTTTGACCTTATTAGCAACACATGTAGCCGATTTTCTCGGCTCTTCGTCAACCAATCTCCTGATGGAATGAATAGACGTCAGTGTCGGCTTGCATGGTCGACCTGGTCGCTTCTGTACACCTCCAACACTTCCACTTCTTGCGATTTTGAACAATTTTGGCAAAAGTGTTTTTGCTCAACTTCAGTCACGTTCCTTCAAATCGAAGTATTGTTGTTTCCCATGTTTGATCATAAAAAATACCTGATATTATCCGATTTGATTGTACAATGTTCCTCTAGAATTACTGAAATCCGGCTATGTTTTGTTTAAAAGAAAATTAACTTTCTATAAAAAGTGGTAGGGTTGTATTCATGGGTAATTCTGTATTTTCCTTTAGTGAAAAGTATTATTCGTGTATTTCCAACTTTCTACCTCACATCATTTTCATGCTGATGAATTCCAATGATTCACACACACGCGCACATGCACGAAAGGACTGCGTAACAAGATATATATGTACATACTCCTCTCAATCCTGATTTTCAAGGCAGTATGCAGTCTTGGGGAGATTCTATCCAAGCTTCCAGCATGTCAGTAACTTGGTAATGTGTGGGTGGATGCGTTGTCATGATGAAGAACCCATTCCTTGTCCTTCCATACATTACTTGTTGTATGGCAGTTCCTGGCTTCCAGTGACCGGATAGTCATCCCCAACCCACTCTGTTTACCTAACCTTGGTCCCTGCGACTCTTTCCCGTTTCCGACTGAGAGGGTGTCGTTTTGACTCAAAAGAGAATCGCAGTAGGTTCATCGGAAGCCTTCCAGGGATGTATGGAAATCGAGAAAAAAAAAAAAAAAAAAAACGAAACAAAAAACAGAACAAACGCTGGGACCGCTGCATACATACACAAGGGGTCTACTCCGAAGGTGACAGTGGAAACTAAGAACCAGGGTAAGTCAATATCTTGCAGTGTTCAAAAGCCTGGGCCTTTCGGGTAGCACCTTGCATGTGTGCATTTGAGTGAACATGCACAATCAGCAAGAGAAATAATCGTGCGTATACATGTACTTGAGAAAAGTGCGTAGTTTCTCGGGATTTTGTGTGCTTTGACGAATATTATGAATGTATAGAACACACGCATGCACGTATGCAGACACAGATACACGTACACTCTCTTTGGTCATTAAATGAGTCAAGTTGGCACGAATACAATTTATTCGAGATCAAGACTCTCACAGACAAAACTCCAATTCGGAACAGATTTGAAGCCTGAACAACTGCAGCAGACAAAATAAATATTTGTATGGAAATTGAGCGTCTACCACATCGCGATGGTTTGCGAGCTCATTTTGCAAACCAATACGCTAATGTAGTTAGTTCGACCCTTACTGGTTGTCCCTCCCTCTATTGCACACCCTTATGCCGGTCTAAAAACTCTGTAAATAAGACATCTGGCGTGGAGTGCTGATTAGCAAGCTAGTTTCCTGAAATCATTGTAGTGTAGTAAGTTCGTTTCCTCATGGCGTGTCAAATACTTGTAACCCAGTGCGAAACTTAATTAAACTAAACTTAGTCAATATCTTTGGCTTGCTTGTTTATCTGAGTCTAAATGAAAAACCAGGATTCCGAAAGCTGATTTTGAAGGTAGACATGTCATCTCATTTGGAAGACCAGAGCAACACAATCATCTCCCTCCCTTAAATTTGGACTTGTGTTTTACTAAGCATCAGAATAATAAAAAAAAAAACATACGAACGATCATTTTTGTTTTAAATCAAAACACGATCAGTAACCACTCTCGTTGGATACGTCATGTCGTATTCACTCAGAACTTCAGTTGTTTTTTTTCATATACATTTAGTTACATTTTCTTTCTGCCACTTACAGTGCCTTGAAACAGGTAACGTTGAATCTATACAAACAGAGTTTATGAAGTTAGCGTTTTCATGAAAAAACTTTCATTCCAATTATCATCAGATCGTCATAAAAATACGAGAAGAGGTAAACAAAGATAATGTCATCTGTACGATGATGGAAAAAATGCTTTGTACGGATGAATTTTATAGATTCACCGGGAGAGTTTTGTTGTTCGTCGTATCATTTCTAAAAGATTTGCATTGATTGATATTACTCATTTATCGTACCTGGTTTCGTCTGGCTAATTTGTACTTGGTAGATTTCGCTATCAATCTTTTCTTCTTATTAAAGGTTATCAGTAGATTTTCGAGACACATATAAATGCAAACTGCAGTTTTGAGTTATCTTCTTTCGAAGAGTACACAAAATTAAAATGAAGGCCAGAGCAAATGGGTGTGGTGTGGACATTGGTAGGACTGTTTTTCGGAGAGAGACACGTTGGTATGGCATCAAAAGAAAACTAAAATCAGAAAGCTGATGGTTGTTGAGGAACCATTTTCAAAGAATGACATCTGATTGATAACGGAAATGTGTCAAACTAAGCCTAAACAGAATTTTTAAATTGCTGATTTCAGATTCGATAAAATGAAATGAATTATGGAATGTCTTTTATGGTATTCAATCTTATATACAAGAAAACTGTTATCCTTTTACCCAACATAATCCCCTTAATATTATTGCTTTTTAAAAATTATTGTTGTCGACTATAATAATAAAGGCTGGTGTCTGTCTGGTGCATTTAAACGTGCATTTCGTAAGCAGAACGAACAGCTGTTGTTTTCCTGGTACGAAAACGTAATGGTACGAGATTTATTTACGTCGAAAACTGTTTTTATAGAAACAGATACTACAATTCATCGACAGATCAAACAATATTGTGCAAGATGTGAATGTGTGCAGAATTGATTACGATTTCAATAAATTACGAACAGAAATCTGTAATTTATTTTAAGCAAACCATAACACACCAAGTCCCCAATTTTCTCTCGTTTGAAATGTTTGTTCCCTTAAACGTAAAACATGTTTCGTAAACAGTATACTTCGATGAATTGAAAAAAAAAAAAAAGATACAAAAGAAGAATTTCACAATTACTTCTCTGATTTGTTGAATTATTCTAAATATACCATTTTGTAAATTTTTTTCCTTGAAAAACAAGATGAGGTTTCAACTTTTTTTTTTTGAAAAAAATCGATAATCATTGAAGCAGATATTTCCAGCTGGTATATTCACAAATATCCATTAATGTATTAGTAACCATGACAGGTAGATGCTTATGTACAGCTATACACGGCTATGTACGTTGTACTAGCATAAATTAAAAGCTACATTTGAGTGATCTTAAGAGTACGTGATCATAGGATTATATGGATATGCGCATACGTTCGACTGCGTGAACGTGATTATATATATATATATATATATATATATATATATATATATATATATATATATATATATATATATATATATATATATATATAAATATATAAAGTGTGATTGGTTATGTGCGTGTGAATTAAGGGAAAAGAGAGAGCGCACACGCATAAATTTAGAGGTGCATGTGTCTACCATGATAATTGTGGAGGGAGAACATTAATGTTGCGAATGTTCTAGCCTGTTCGCATGCATAGTTTGACTATTGTCAATGTACGTCTGTGTCTGTCGGCCTCTTCTTCCATACGTGCGTGTGAATCTCGTTCTGTGTGTTCGTGTGTTTGTATGCGTGTGTGCATTTTTGTCTCGATGCGCTAGTTCACTAGTTTCAATAAAGGTCAATGAAAAAATTAAAGAAAAAAAAAATGAAGCTTTGATGGGAGAATGAACTTGTATATCTTCTATCGGTGCGTGTGAGTGTGTGCGTGTGTGTGCGTGCACTGTGCTTCTGTGTTCTGTAACGTGTTTATCAAGAAGGCATCTCAACTGTGAATAAAGTAGAGGCTCTGAAGGCTCAATAGATCGGTGAGTCTGGGGCACGGTAACCTCGGCCTTTGTAGCGTCACAACATTTACTACTATTACTACACAGCACAACCACCACAACCACTACTGCTGGGATAAGAATTTGAAAAAAAAAAAAGCCTTTAAACAAATCATACAACCTCTCACTTTTTTAATCATATCATTTCCATTTGGAAAAATGCTAATACTACTATTTCTCAATTGATATCTCTTCTCCGTTGCTTGATTTTATTGTTCTTTTGAAACGTATCGTTTAAACTATTATTTTTTTTTAATAATTATAAAATTCAATTCTTTTTCTCTTATGATAGAATTGTTGCTCTTGAAATATTATTGTTTCTATTTGATTATTGGCTTCCATTAATTCATTTGATGAAATTAAACACAACAATACTGTATGTCAAAACGCTGTAGCAAAATTATTCCATCATTTCATACTAGCTCTTTGTCCGATGACAACTGATGTGATTCAGTCATTCGTTTTTATTAGAAAACGTCAACCAAAACTGTCACCAAAACAGTCCACATAGGCTTCTCTCAGTGTTCTAAGTTTCCCGGCTGGCTATGTATGTATCATGCGTACAGGCCGCACTAGGGGACCGAAGATTTAAATATTTACTCCTTATTATGAGTACTGAAAACTTTTTGCTAACCTCAATAGGCTTTCAATGGAGGGGGTCATTTTGAAATGTAAGTTTATGCTAAATTGGTAACTAATCTATGTCCGCTCTTTTTTTTTTGGGGGGGGGGCTGGAAATTCGAACTTTTTAGTGAGCCATCAAAAGGCCTGTCCCCAAAAGACATTGATCGCATGACGGTGTCGATTGGGTGATTAACCAGACCTATTTCTCTTCTTTAATCAATGAGGTCTCAAACAAAGGTTTAAAATGATTTTTTTTAAGTCTCAATTTTTAAACCTAATATCGCATTCAAATTTGTTATTTTTTGCACTAGTGTTTTGATATTTTCGCCCACAGAAAAATGAAGAAACCTGTCAATTCTGTTCGATGTCAGTCCTTTCTTCAACTTCACGAAAGTTTTCCAATTTTGAACGAGGTGGACATTCGAGTCTACGGAACGGCGTCATCGAAGCCTCTGCCATCGGGGCAGTATGAACTGGGAAACTTCCAAGTTGAAACCTTAATATACAAACAGTACTTTCAAGTACACGCTTTATCGATTCATTTGAGACCTACGGTTCCAAATTTTTTTTTATTCATCGAAAATTAACGTTTCTTTATCATTTAGTCGTAGTAGTCTTTATGTGCCTTCAAATATAACTACAAATAAAAAAAATACAGTAAGGGTTGAAAATTGCATAAATCAAAATATAAGCCGCAATCATCAGACTGTGTTTAACCATATTTGTAAAATCTGCTATACTCAAGCAGTATAAATTCTGTTTATTTAAAATCTTTTACCAAACCAAATGAAATCACCTCTTCCTTCTCCTCTATTACTACTTCTACTACTTGTTATAACAATTATAAAATTATTAACTACAAGAGTATAAATGCCATTAATTCAAATACTAGGATTACATTGAGTTGGACGATTCGTTTCTGAATTTGATTTTGTTTTTACGATTATTCTTTTTCCACATTTGATAATTGAATTTCTACTCAAAACAATAAGAGACCAATAGTATTCAGAATAATTCAAGAGGAGATAAAATAGCATTATTCGTTATTGTCATAATTCTTGAAATGAAGTAACGGTAGAAAATTATCTCACTGGAGTACAATAGAATTACTTTTTACGTCTGAAGACTCGGCAAACAAGCAAAAACGTTAAGGAGAAAAACTACACACATTCGTAAATATTGATTGAATACTTTTTAAAAATTTTAAATCCATTCAATATTCTGTTGATTTTATTATTTCTAATAAAATGTCACTAATACTACTCAAGGGTACTTGGGTAATTATATATCATTTCTACTGTATATCTCAATACCACAAACCAGAAGAGCATTGCTGACGACGACCACGGCAACTACTGCTTAATCATTTTTATAATCAAACATTTTTGCTATGAAGAAATTATGCGGATGCGTACAATAAGGCTCAATTATGTGTTTCTCTGTACTTATTCTCTCCGATGTCATTTCTGATAGTCTCTGTCTCTCTCGTCCCACAGAGAGAGAGAGAGAGAGAGAGAGAGAGAGAGAGAGAGAGAGAGAGAGAGAGAGACAGAGAGAGACAGAGAGAGACAGAGAGAGACAGAGAGAGTGCAAGCTTCACGTTATGAAAGAAAAAAAAAGATGATAATTGAGCTTTGAACCTCTTCAAAGAAGAAAATTGGAGGAAATTCTTGTATAAAATAATTTACATCCGAAATGGAGAACCAGGGATATTAGTGCCTGGAAAAGCTGCTTACAGTTGTTTACAGGATGTAACAGAATCAAATCAATAGGCAGGGTGGGTGGGTGTAGAATTCGACATGGAACCCCCTCCCACCCGAATCACGAAAATCAGTATTCAGGGAAATTATTGTTTTGCTTCATCATTTATTGATTCCCTAAGAGACACACCTGTAATAAAACCTAGAAAACCTTTTCTTTATTGTAAAATCAGACTTAGTTTCTGTTACGGTATCACTATTAATTGGATATCAGAAAAGAACTTCTTAAATATTTTGAAAATGACCGTGAGAGGAATAACATGTATGGGGGGCGGGAGGTAAAACATCACCGAATGAATGGCTTGGTTCAAAATTTTAGAACTAAAAAACAAGTATATTATTCCTCTGTTTAGCAGCCTTTTCGGGATATAATTTTTGTAACGCAGGTCAGTCATTTGGTCACCTTGGTCCAAAGGCCTGAGGGGTGCTCTTCAAACTGAAAAAGAATTGCAGTTAGAACACAACCCGGGTGGGGGCTAATTTCAAGTCCATTGCATAAATAAGAAGAAACATTCTTGAGGAATTCAAAGAATTATTCCAATGAGAACAATGTTTTGAAAATTAATGTAAACAATGATATTTTTTTGAAAATATCTTTTATTTCATTTGTTACACTCTCAAGGCTGACTTCACCAGCCATTAAACTCAATGTCAAGTCATTTCCTTAGTATCGAGTTGATTATACTTGATTAGATATCCGGAATAAAATGCATTGAAAAGAGAATTAATAAAATAGATAGATAGATAGATAGATAGATAGATAGATAGATAGATAGATAGCCAGATAGATAGAAATCAGATAGTGTTAAATTTAATTTTTTTAAAAGGTAGTTTGATATCACCCTTCCTTTACACAGTTAGAAAAGAAGAGGGCCAATGTTGAAAAGGGGTGATGTGAAAGGAGGAGGGGCTGATGTTGAAAAAATGAGTGGGGGATTAATGTTGGAAAGAGGGGGCTACTGTTGAAAAATGTGGGGTTGCTGGGAAGGCTAAAATTACAAAAATATGGGGCAATTTTAGAAAATGTGGGGCCAATAAATGGAAGAAAAAAACAGGGGTAATTGTTCAGAAAAGTGGGGCTAATGTAAAAAATAAGACGGAATTAATGTAAATGAATTACAAATGGTAATACACACACACACACACACACACACACACATATATATATATATATATATATACATATATATATATATATATATATATGTATATATATATATATATATATATATATATATATATATATATATATATATATATATATATATATATATACATATATGTAGGACGGCATCTGTCAAGAGTAGGTCACTTCTGACAACCCGTCAAACCTACGACCGAGGTGCCTTTCTCGTAATTGTACTAGCTTGATGGACTGCACGATCAAACTCTCGTTTTGAAGAATGTAGTCAGCCCTATACAAGTCGTACTTGACCGTAAATCACTATCGCGTGGGTTCGAGGTTTATTCAGCACAAAAGCTCCACCGTTTATGGCTATAATGCTGGGGAAAACCCTTCCAAGAATACGTGTGTGTAGATTAAAAGAGAAATTTAATCTGTTTTCACTCGTTATTTAAACAACTATTTGCCTTTCTCTCTTTTCTGACTCTTCATCTCTCACTGTGTCTCTCTGTGTTTTTCTCTGTCTCTCTGTCTCTCAGTCTTTCTCTCTGCATTTCTCTGTCTGTCTGTCTCATATTGACCCATACACAACTATATTCCAACCACGCCTAAGAACGCTTGCCACCTCATGATACCACGTCAGAACGTGGATACATCAATGTGTCCATTTGAAGATGAATTTCATCGTAAATCATTTCCCCCTCAACACATACACTGGGGGGGGGGGGTAATTTAAAAAAAACAAACCTTATCGTGCAAAATGGAAGTTTATCTGAAAAATATCTCAAGATGAAATTGCGACAAGTGAAATTATCTAAGACAAGTTTATTCAACATTCAGCAGAAACTGAAAAATAGTGAAATTCTACTTCACATCGTTTCAGAAAATCAGGTCGAAAACTTATTTCAACTCGCAGACGAGACAGAATTTTGGTAGCATTGACAACGGATCTCTACGAAGTCCTCAAAAGAAGAGCAGAAAGATATTTCTTTCTGCAAGACAGGTAGCCAATCAGGCTTGACAGGTCAGTTGTCTCTTAGAGGCATGACCGATAAAAAAGCTGGCTTAATTAGATCTTGTGAACTGAGCCCAGAATTCATCTGATGGTTAGATAGCAAGGCCCTGTCTTGTTCAATCTAAGTTTCACAATCATAGTAAAACCGCCAAGCGTTCAAGTGCCTAAAAGAGACATTCTTTCATTTTTTGATCATTCCTGAGCAAAGCATGAAAATCTATAAGTAGGAATTGAATAAGAGAGTTATTTATATGCATTTCAAAGTATTGATATATATATATATATATATATATATATATATATATATATATATATATATATATATATATATATATATAGTGGACTCCACTCAATAAGCCTAATAGTTGTTAAGACCAGCCATCCAAAAGGGCCAATCTTATAAGAACCGATTCAAGCGTGAATAATCATCGCTAATTTGCCCTGTATTTTTCGACAAATCCACCGTTTATTTGGTTCAAGCAGCAGTGCTACCGAATTACCATTAGATAATAGAAGCATATGGAATTACTGAAAGATATTTTTAGTTCTCAAAACATCTTTGAAATATTTTTTGCTCGTGACTTGAATTTTCAAAACGAATTAAAACTCGAAAGGGAAAAGGGACTTGGGTCGTTGTGGTTTTTATGCAAGTTGTTCCCCTCAAATTCAAATTTCTACTGTACATGAAAAAAATAATTTATTCTGTAACTGGATTATTCGTTTATTGTGTTCAAAATAGTTGGTTCTGAAGCGGTCCTATGCAAGTTTTTACTGGTCCCAGTCATTTCTAATAGTTGAATGCTAATCTCTTTAAGGGAAGCCATTTTGGCTGTAATTCCATTGATTCGAGATCGACAGCTGGCACCGGATGTAACTAAGGAAGCACATCTGGGGAATTGGCAAATGTTGACATGTTGACATTATCTAAATAAGTTATCGTTAATTGGCTCTTTGACTCTGCCAAACACATAATGAAAGAAATGTTTGCTTTCTCTATGCTTCAATAAGAATTCCATGGCAAATTAAACATAGTGTCAAAACAATGCTTGATGATTTTGCAGAAGTTCCTCAGCGATGAGAAAATAACATTAGAACGTCTTTTTTTTTTCAAAGACCTTCGCTCGAATCCAAATTAAAAGCATAGTTTATTTAAATATGAGGCTCAATAAAGTACATTTATGTTTAACATAGAAGTGTCTGTTTTATTTCGAAATATTTTCTGATGATGTTAATACTAAAAATCAAATGACAAAAGAATAATCGGAAGGCCAATACTCTTGAGTTTTGCGAATATTCTAGATGAAGCATCACCATTATCAGTGTTTTGGCTAATGTTCTCAATCATATTAAGTTTAATTTTCTATCAGAATGCGATTTCAAATCTCGTCTGAGGGTATTTCATTTTTTTCACTCCCGCCTGTAAATATGTACAAAATATAAGTCTTACAATACAAAGCAGCAAAAATAAGTTGAAGTAAAAACTATTAAAAAATAGACCATGAAACTTGACAAATTTAACCAAACAATGATCCCTTTAGGAAAAATATTACTGATTTGCCTTTTTTTTTCTATCTATCTGTGTTTATTTGAAAAAAAAAATCACAATGTCTATTGCGAAATGGTTGAAATAGCTGCCCACATTTTTATGCCAATCCCTATAACAGGCAGAGAGAATTCCATTGTGATTCCGCTCTCCTCGGACGTTCCTTCTTTCCTGTGTGAATGTGCACAAATACTCGAACACGAATTTTCAAGTACAATACTTGTACACACGAGACTAACAGCTGACATAGACACACCCACAGATACGTCCTCGACATCTGCCAACGTGCATTCAGTACGCGACTAGCCTCTCTCCCACTGAATACGCCTAGGATTGCACCTTTGAAATATAGTTACTTATACAGAATACACACACTCACACACACACACACACACACACATATATATATATATATATATATATATATATATATATATATATATATATATATATATACTGTGTCATCCACAGCTGTTTCGTTGTATTACAACTCTTCATTGTGGCTATAGACAATTCATTATCCCATCCAGTGTCACGAGCCAGGATTGAAACCTTCTCTTCAGAGGCCGGTACCCTACCGCTGAGCCACAGAACTGGACGGTCAGTACGGCCGAATTTAAGTGATATATTTATTTAGCTTAAATTCCCCATCCACCAGAGTACTCTATTCCTATGGAAGAGCGCTGCATAAGCTTGTAATGAATGAGTTACCTTACTTAAAGAGTGCTCAACCCTGAATAGAGGAGCGTTATATATATATATATATATATATATATATATATATATATATATATATATATATATATATACGTGCGTGTGTGTGTGTGTGTGTGCATAGTAAAGATTTAGTTCACAGTGACTGTGAGTTTTATGCCAATGATGCAATCGTCTCTGACGGTCTGACAATTTCAATAACGACTCGAAACTCACTGCAAATCACTGAATTTTCTATGTACACCAATTCACATATGCCCTACCCCTGATATCAAGCACTCTTCATGCATAGATAACTCAACCCTAAAAAAATAACAACATATATATATAATTACACACACACACATACACGCACACATATACACACATACACACACAAACACACACACACACACACACACATATATATATATATATATATATATATATATATATATATATATATATATACATCAGGTTCATGCAGAAGTTTCCAGCAAAGAAAAATTCAAGTAATACCCGTCATGAAAGCCATTATGTATTCAGTAGTGAGCAAATATAAGGAACGGTTGTAGCGAATAGCATTAATTGATTGTTATTGATGAAACAAACTTCCACGTTAAAATTTTTTTCTAGACATATTGTGTAGAATTTATAGATTAATCGGGAAAAAGAAAATCCAAATATGATAAAATGATACTTATGCATCACTCAGTGTGTTCAAATGTTGAGGAACGGTATTCAGTTTTTTCTCCTTTTATTGATTGGAATTAGTGTTAAGTTACCTTTTTCATCATATTATTGGAATCAATATCACTAGTAACATGTCCCTTGCTCCCAGAAAAAAAAAGAAAGAAAATTGTTGATTTCAACGAGAGTGGAAGGTCTATTTCAACCATTGCAATGTTTTTTCAACAATTTAAAACGTTGTTCACTGGATAATCGCTCAAAATGAGATGTATAACACTCCCCCAAAAGACTGGGTGACTTTGCAAAGATTTTACAAAGAGGGGAGTCCACATGATATGAACAACATTCATGGCAGTTAGATTGATTTAATACCAATGCTGAGATTTCACGTGATTTAGGTGAGAATTCAGGTTTGCAAGTGTTGAAACACTGTTTCATGTCAACTGATCGAATTGATATTTCAGTCGAAGCCGGATTGAAATCTCGGATCCATGCAGTCAGGTTTGTTATCTGTCGTACAAACCAGAAAGTGTGGCTTCGGTATGCAACAGAACGTTCTTTTGACTTCTGAACAGTGGACCCGGGTTCACTTCATAATTTACTGGGATATGATGGTTGAAGGTCAAACGAGACTGTAAAGCGTAGGGTGCGCGAGACTGTAAAGCGTAGGCCCTTCAATGTGTTAAGGCAAGTCACAAGTTTCAGGGTGGCAGTGTGATGGTTTGGGACTGTTGGCCATCTGGTTCGTCTGGATGGCAATGTGAATGCTGAAGTTTAGAAAAAAATCTTTTTGGACAGTGTGTCGTTCCATACTTCCGCTCAGTTGGGAATCAGCAGCTCATTTTCATGGATGATAATGCACTCTGCCATACAACCGAGAAAGCAGAAGACTTCATGAATCAGGAAGGACTTCCAACAATGACCTGGCTTGCCTAAATCCTTGAGTTGATAGAGGAGAGTGCCTAACGTTTAAATCAAAGAAAAAAAATGATCTTTTGGGGAGAAAATTGAAACTGAATGGAACAGAAACACTCTTGAATTTTGCAAAACAATAATTGATTTATGTGGAAACAGATGCTCGCAAGTAATAATGGACTTGGGGCGCCACTAAAGGCTGATTTTGTAATGAATGTGTCAATGTGTTATGGTTTTTTGCTATTATTCCTCAACAATTCATCGGCATGTTTATTGTGCAAATATGAGATTTTGGTTTTATGGAAGTTTTCCTCCATTAGGCCATAACAGAGTATATCCATATAGTCTGACAATAAGCTGTAAAAAAATCAAAAGTCTAGTTTATTTCTATCAATAATAACAATGATGGATTATTATTATTATTATTATTATTTTCATTATTATTATTATTATTTGGAATCTCACACCAGTTGCCTGGTGGTAACCGCTGGAGTTTGAGTGACAGCAAGTCTCCTCAAGTCTCCAGCCCTCCTCTCCTAGTACTCATAGGTCGCAGTAATTCTGCGATTTACAGTTTCACACCGGTTGCCCAGTGGTTATCGCTGAAGGCTGAGTGACAATAAGTCTCCTCAGGTCTTCAGCTAACGTCTCCTCTCTCTTTCGCATATCATGACAGAGCTACGATTCGTTGCAGTACTTATATCTCTAGCACCTTCCTCAGTACCCGTGCAGTTCCAAGTAGTGCTGTGGTCTGTACGGTCTCTATCCTCCCCCTAATCCCGATCTCCTCCAGTCTCTCCCTCAGCGTTTTGGGGACAGTTCCTAGTGCTCCCACTATGACCGGTACTACCCTGGTTTTCATGTTCCACATTTTCTTCAACTCCCTTGCTAGGTCCTGGTATTTTTCCCTTTTTTCACCCTCCTTCTTTTTTACTCTATGGTCTGCAGGCACAGCAACGTCTATTATTTGGCAGGCCTTCCTTTTTTTGTCTACTATTACTAAGTCCGGCCTTCTTGCCTGGATGAGGTGGTCAGTTTGGATGTCAAAGTCCCACAGTAGTTTGTGGTTGTCATTCTCCAAAACTGCCTCTGGCTTGTGCTGATACCACTTTTCCCCATGGTTGAATCCCATTTGTTTACTTAGTTCCCAGTGTATCATCGTTGCTACTCTATCGTGTCTATGCTTATACTCCTTCTGGGCGAGTTGACTACATTCACTAGTTATGTGGTTTACTGTCTCATCTCTTTCACCGCACATGCGGCATTTGCTGTTTGTCTGAGTTCTGTCGATTTTTGCTTTTATGTAGTTTGTCCTTATGCTTTTGTTTTGGGCTGCCATGATGAGCGATTCTGTTTCTCTCTTAAGGTTTCCCTTTCGTAACCACGTCCATGATTTCTCGTCTGCTATATCTTTTATCTGTCTTTTAAACTCGCCGTACAATTTTTTCCCTTCCCACTTTTCTTTTCTAGTTTGCTGTACCGTTCCATTGCTTTCTACTTTGTTTGTTGCACTATCCCTCGCGCTCTTTATGATTTCTTCACTATTTGTTTGCACATATCTATCTAGGACTACTTTAGCTCTCTGGACACAATCTTCTATGCTGATGAGCCCCCTACCACCTTCTTTTCTCTTAACGTATAGTCTATCTGTATCATCCCTAGGGTGTAATGCTTTATGCATCGTCATAAGTTTCCTTGTTCGCCTATCCATTGATTGGAGCTCTTCCTTTGTCCATCCTAGGAATGGTCCTGTATACCTAACTACTGACACAGCCCAGGTGTTCATTCCTTTTATTAGATTTCTGCTATTTAATTTGGTTTCTAATATTTTCCTTATCCTTCTGAGGTATTCCCTCTTAATCTTCTCTTTCATCTCTTCCCGTTTTATCGTGTCACATTCAAGGACACCTAGGTACTTGTATCGGTCTTGTGCAGTCAATGCCCTAATCTTGTTGTTGTCCGGAAGTTCAATTCCCTCAGTCATTGAAAGCCTTCCTTTGTGCATCACCATGATTGCGCATTTTTCTATCCCAAACTCCATTCCTATGTCCTCACTATATTCCCTTACTTCGTTGAACAGAGTCTCAAGCTCTCCCCTGTTTTTCGCAAACAATTTAATATCGTCCATGTACATTAAGTGGTTGACCTTTCCTTTTGTTTTAGAGAAGTGGTATCCTTTGCTGTTTTTCAGGATTCTGTTAAGCGGTATCATTGTTAGAACAAATAATAGTGGGGACAACGAGTCTCCTTGGAAGATCCCCCTTTTTATCCCTACCTCGGCTAGTTTGTCCCCTGCGGCTGTCAAATCTACTTTCCAGTCTTTCATTGAATTACCAATGAATTTAACCACCGGTTCGCTAATTTTGAACATTCTAAGGCATTCGAGTATCCAACTATGTGGAATCATATCGTATGCCTTTTTGTAATCTATCCATCCCATTGCGATATTCTTTCTCCTTTTCCTTACTTCTTTTAAGATCATCTGGTCTATGTAGAGTAAATCGTTTGCCCCTTTGGTTCCTATCCTACACCCTTTCTGTTCTTCTGGTAGTAGCCCCCTTCTATCCATTGACATGTATATTCTCTCTGCTATTTGCCCGGTCAGGATTTTCCACATAAGTGGTAGGCAAGTGATTGGTCTATAGTTGCTTGCTATGTTCCCCTTTCCCAGGTCTTTTTGGATGAGGGTGGTCCTGCCTTTAGTCATCCATTCTGGTGCTTTGCCTTCATTCAGACAATTTTGGAGTAGGTGAGTGAGTCTGCCGTGTAACGTGGTAAATTTTTTGAACCAATACCCATGGATCCCGTCGGGACCCAGTGCTTTCCAGTTGGCTACTTTCCTAAGAGTATGTTTCAATGTGGTTTCATTCAGTACTATTGGTTCTCCCTTGTCTATTTCTCCTAGTTCTTCTCTCATGTTTCCTAACCATTGCGGTGTTACGTTATGTCTTTTTGGGTGCCCCCATATGCTATTCCAATAGTTCTTGGCCTCTGTGGCATCTGGTTTCATGTCCTGCCTTCTTTCCCCATTTAAATCTCGGTAAAACTTTTTCTCATTGTTTTGGAATGTGCGGTTTTGTGTGTATTGGGCCGTTCTTAGTCTGTATCTTTTTAGTCTTGCCTCTTTGGCTAGTCTTTTTTGGTGTAACTCTTCGACTACAGTTGCGATGCCTTTTTGCGTTACCTTGTATTTGTTATAAAGTCTTACTCGTGGTCTGTCTGTGTGTGGTGTATTTCTAAGCAGTACTTCATCTCTCTGTAGTTGGGAGATCTGCCTTTGTAACCTTCTCTCCCAGTTGGGTTTCCCTTCCCTATTATTGCTCGGGTCCCTATCTTGTGTTGTAAAGCTTTGTGCTACCATTTTCGCCCCTGCATAAATTAGGTTGTTGAGTTCTAGGAGGGTGTTTGTTTCTATGTGCTGTAAGAGGCAGTTGACCTGCTCGGTCACTTCTCCGACTTTCTTTCTGTCTTTGTCTCTTAGGGAGGGGAGTGTTGTTTTCTCTCCTAGCATGATCTCTTTCAAAGCTTGTATTTTGGTGTTCTCTTCTACCGTAGGTGCCTCGTCATCACCCTCTGATACATACCTTACTGTGGGGGTCTCATGGGGAATTATTCTAGTTTTGTTATTGGTACTAATTGTGCTGGGGGGGCATTCTTCAGATGTGTCACCTGAACCTCTCTCTACATTAATGCGAATCTCTAGTAGTTCAGTCTCAGACAGCCATTTCTTCTTTTGAATTTGCTTTGCTTGGTCAGCAAGGCGTTGGTTCGATACTTCCACATCAGATTTTTCCCTCCATATTCGGAGCATACGCTCCCTATAAGATCGCACTGAAGGCTTGCTTTTAAAGTAACAATACATAACTAGTCTATTCTCCTCCCTTGTCCATCTCTTCCTCTTGTTTTTTATAGCAGTCACTCCGTGAGGACCGCGCCTTCCCTGGGTGTCGTTAGTAGTATATGAGTCTTGGCCAACAGTAGCTATGTGACGACTGTGTCCCTCCTGAAGGCCATTAAGGGTACACGAGCCGGAGTTTTGGCCAGCAGTCACAGGATGACGACCGGGTCCCTCCTGGTGGCTAACAAGGGAACACCTGCCGGTTACGACACACAAATCTTGAATTTGTGCCCCGTTTTTTGCGGTAAAATGGTTTGGTTGTACTGTCATGATAGGGGTTTTTATTATTTTTATTATTATTATTATTATTATTATTATTATCATCATCATCATCATTGTAGCTGCCCCTTATATTTTGCTAACCACTGTGTATATACACTTATAAATTCATTTGGGTTGAAATGGATAACGTTTCGCCAAAAGCTAGATAATATACTTTAATCTGATCTGTGTTATTTCAACGTTCTTCCCTATAACTGCTAACTATATTTATGGGTCTTATTGCATATAATTTAGTTTTATTTGTATTCATATTTGTAATTCTATTCTTTATTATGGAGTCAGTCAGCTGTCCTACCATAGCCCACAAGTTTCTTTTTATACAAAACGTATGAACTCCCCCTCTCTCTCACACACACTCATACGCATATAGGAGTAGGATACCGGCCTCCGTGTCTGAAGTGAAGGTTTCAATCCTGGCTCAAGGTACTGGATGGGATAATGAATTGTCTATAGCCACACTGAAGAATTGTAAAACAACGAAACAGCTGTCTGTGGATGACACAATTATTAACGCTCCTCTATTCAGGGTTGAGCACCTTAAAGTGAAGTAACTTGAGCATTGCAAACTTATGCTCTTCCATAGGAATAGAGCACTATGGTGGATGGGGAATTTAAGCTAAATAAATGTATCACTTAAATTCAGCCTTACTGACCATCCAGTTTCGTAGCTCAGCTATAGAATACCGGCCTCTGGAACAAAACGAAAGTTTCAATCATGGCTCGTGGTACTGGATGGGATAATGAATTGTCTATAGCCACACTGAAGAGATGTAATACATCGAAACAGCTATCTGTGGATGACATAATAAAAAATATATATTCTTACTATCTTTGGTGATGCTTCATCTATTGTGGTCGTGCACAATACTTCAAAATTGAGGGTAAAGATAAATGGATACTTGCAGTTTTTGTTGTAACTGATCAGTTTCACACAGTCCATAGAATCAACGGACAACTGTTTTTTTTCTTTTGTCTTTCTTTTGTCTTTATAAACCACTGCAGTTTTGCTTTTATGGTGCGCGAGTTTTTTTTTTATCCGCTTTCCATATGAAAAGAAGTTAATAGTTGGGAAGGGTTTGTGATCACAG
The DNA here is from genome assembly GCA_963457665.1 of Thysanoteuthis rhombus. Lineage (NCBI taxonomy): Eukaryota > Metazoa > Mollusca > Cephalopoda > Oegopsida > Thysanoteuthidae > Thysanoteuthis > Thysanoteuthis major. The sequence continues at coordinate 49,947,768 of OY735208.1, read as the reverse complement.
GACAATTGTGTCCAGGACAACTATATCTCAGTCAAATGCATCCCGGCCATTGGCGTCACAGGACATTCGCATCAGTTTTTCTTGGGGGGCGCCCAGGATATTTGTTTCCTGGTGTATACAACTTCAATCATTTTTTTCAGGTTACAACCTTAGGGACAAATCGAATTCCTTACAAGAATTTGCCAAAAGCATCCATATTAGAGTTTTTCTCTTTCATATTTCGCTTACTCTCCATTGACTGTTTTAAAAACTTTTTCTTGTCTCCTCACAGTTTTATATATTACTTAAATTTTTTTTCCCTACGTCGTTCAGTAAATTAGCATTCCTCTCGCCTTCAACCATTGATCACTCTATAATCCCGTGGACAAATTACACTTATAACGGAGGTGGAGGTACCAACAACATTCCTACTTCTTAAGACTTGATCACGTGTCTCCGATCGTTGTGCCTAATCTATCAACCGGAATAAACTTTTGTTCTTGTCAAGTTTTATTCGTAAACTCTAGCCAACAGGATACAGAGTCTGAGGTAATACATTCCTCGCTGTGTAGCAAGAATAAATACAGATGAAATTTCATCGGTTTTTAAATTTCATTTGTTGAGTTTATTATGCCATTTTGCTCACTTGTAAATAAATATCTTTCGTGGCCAATTGCCCCTACTGTCACTAAGTTTCGATATCGTCCATAGAACTGTCCAGATTTTTTAACCAAGAGAATTGAATAATTGGGCTGTACTTATTTCCTACTCATTGGGAAATTTGGTTCAATTTCTCTTTGAACAATCTCATATCATAAAAACCGAATCTTCTTGCTGACTTCGTTTTCTAATTCCGACGTATTAAGCTAACTGAACGAGATCTTGATAGCTTTGACAACGAAGTTAGAGAGGTACATAGGTTCGGTCGTATCTATCGTTCCGTCTATCTTTCTGCGTGTATATCCACACGATATCTCCAAAAGTTCTTGATGAATTTCGATGAAAGTCTGTGGATAGATGGGCAATGGAATATAGAAGCGTTGTTTCAATTTGGTGGCCGATCTGGGATTATTATTTTTTCCTCGACATTATATATATATATATATATATATATATATATATATATACGCTCGTGATTGTCCCCATAATATCTCTCTGAAGTTCTCCCTGAATTTCAATGGAATTCCGTGGTAGGGTGGACAATAGACCATGAAAGAAGTGATTGAATCTTGTGGCAGAGCCATATGCAATTATTTACTCAACGTCGCAGTCATATGTCTGTGCCACATAATATCGTCAAGATTTCTTGTCTGCCCAAGAATTCCAAATGGATTTCAATGAAATTCTATGGAAAGCTGGACAATGAGCCATAGAAAAGGCAGTTCAGTTTTGAAATAATTCTATGCACAATTACCTTCCCTGACAGGGGTATGCATTCTCTGGGTGTTTTCTAATTTTTTCAATGAATCCCTATACTCGATTACTTTACTTCAATCTGTGCATCAATGATATGGAGAAAACAGGTTTAATTTGAAAAATTCAATATGAAAAAGGAAAAGCTTTATTTTTCCAGTTCGTTTTATCTGATTGTGATTACCAAAATTTATGAATCGGCTTCTGCTTTCTTCTTCTTCGTTTCCATATGTTTGCACACATGCACACACTAAAGAAAAAGAGACAATATGTTTGTGGAGTAGGTTCCAATTTTTGCTGTGATATTTGAGCATTTTGATATAAAACCACGAAAAGGTGGAAGAAGTTTTGATGGCGAATAAGATGGTGGTTGTTGCCCTTTTCACATTAAATTTTAAAAAATTTTGCGAGTTAGATTTCGCTGCACAATGTTCATGTTTAGGGACCACAGAAAGGCATTTTCTTCCTCTGATCACAGTTATTTAAAACATTTTTAAAGAGATTATTTGCGAATTCATTTTATCACCCACAAAGGATATATTTGGTTTTGAGTCTAGAGTTAGTATCAGGATTAGTGTCAGGGTTAATGTTGGGGTTAATACTAGATCAATATAAATAACTTATCATCGTATGAGGGTGTATTTATATGATTATTTGTTGTTGATATTTAAGACTTGTCAATTTATCTTAGTCAGTAAGACATTCCCCCTTGCAATTTGTATTGATTGACACCCCTAAACTTGGTGAGGATTGTCCTTGTTTTTTCTTGATCTTGTTACGGTAGAAATATTAAGTCAACTCCAGTTTTGGAATTTAACAACAAAATAGCACTTACCCAGACGAAAACGCATATTTCAAAAATCCTCGAATCTAAAATGGTTCATTGAAAGGATTCTGAAAGAATAATGAAGCAAATGGGAAATAATTGAAACACGAAAATGAATTGAAGAAAGCTTTCTTGAGTGGACATCATCTCGAATTGAAATTCTTGGGATGAATGAGAGAAAATGCGATTGACAATTACCCAACCACAGAAATATGCCAGACTGAGTGATGAAAGATGGCGGGGTGGCAATGGGGGGGGGACAGAGAGACATAGATTGGGTGGGGGTAATATGATGGAGAATGGAAACAAAAGCAAAGAGACACAAGCTAGACAGAATGAAAGACGTAGAGATAGATAGATAGATAGATAGATAGCCTGAGAGGAAGGAAGAAAAATAGACTAATACAACAAGAGATCGTGTGTGCACGCCTCAGTGCGTTTGGGAGTGTATATGTGTGTGGGAGAGAGAGAGAGAGAGAGAGAGAGAGAGAGAGAGAGAGAGAGGGAGAGAGAGAGAAAGGGGGTCAATCTGAAAGAAAAAAAAACAATGAGAGAGAGGGAATGATT
>OY735208.1:49752380-49944783 GCA_963457665.1 Thysanoteuthis rhombus | reverse complement strand
TTATCCTTCTAAATGGGTTTTCAATTGAGGGGAGGGGGTCAATTTACAACGTACGTTCATGCGAAATTTATTCCTTGGTTTTTGATCGGCAACATTGACGCTTGTTTATTTTTGTTTGATGAAAATCTTACTTTTTCTGGTTATCACTGTCTAACAGAAGGTGAAAGAAGTAACTCATTCATTGATCACTCCTTTCCCAATTTTTCGTTGATCACCATCAAAACGGCATACCGCCAAAAGATGTTGGCCTCGTGATGGTTTCTATTGGGTGACTAACAAGACCTGTCTTTGTTTTCTATTTTATTTTTCCTTCTTCCTTTGTCGTTCATTCTCTTTCCTTCTTCCTTCCTCTGCTTTTCTTCATTTGTTTTCTCCTTATATTATTTTCTCTTTCTTGCTCTTCCTTCATTTCTTCTTCTCCTTCTTTGTTCGTTATATCCTTTTGATCTGTTTCCATTCTCTACTTTTTTGTTATCTTCTCACCAGTGTCCACTCCGACTGTCTTATACTCTCTCCCTCTCTCTCCCTCTCTCTCTTCTCCTTATAGTCGGTCCACATACAATCACTTCCGTCCTTCTCACTCATGCAGCTCTCCCAAGCTCTCTCTCTCTCCCTTTTCACGCTCCTTCAAATATATGCAAATAATATATGACTCTCTCTGTATATCTTTTCCGAGATGTTTTGTATTCTTCATTCCTCTTCACCAGCCTCCAACCCTAATCTATTCATCCCGAGTTCCATAGACAAAAGCTCGATGTATTTGTTTCCCAATCAACCACCCACACGATGAGTTTCTTTTATTCGCAACATTCATTTATCATTTTTTGTTGTTGCCATTATTGAGAAGAGCAGCATACATCTGATCAGCTTAGAGGTAATTACAAAGGAAAAAGGAAAAACAACAATATGTACATACAAATATCTCTAGTGGAGTGAAAGACAATTCAGAAGACCACGTTTTGAGATTTCTTTAGTTTATTTTGACGTTTCGCCAGTTCATAGTATGAGCTGGCGAAACATCAAAATAAACTAAAGAAATCTCATTTCTACACAACATGGTCTTCTTGATTGTTTTTTCGCTCTAATATTATCTGATGAATTATAATCCACATTGATACACTGGATATATATATATATATATATATATATATATATATATATATATATATATATATATATATATATATATATGTTTACAGAGTTATCGAAAAGTATACGCACTGAAATGAGCATAATATTGCCCTAATTAAAAATGTTGAAGATGAAGCACTGAAAGTTGTCCTCGACTTTCTTGATACATTTGGATTGATTGTAAAACAATGTATCTGGCCTTTCAACTTGGGTATAGCACAATTCTCGATTTTTGTTTTTCTGCTGACGGGAATACTTTTAATTCAGCCGACACACACACACACACACACACACTCACACACACACACACACACACTATACAAAAACACCCTTCACGAGTGCATATGGGATCATGTCCTTAAAAATACTCATATATTCATTCTCGCGAGTGTGGAGTTGATGATTAAAAGACTGATGTATAGATAGAAAGAGACACGCAGAGATACAGAAAAAATGCGCGGATAGATGTTTGTTTCAGCTTCACATAGATCATCATCATCATCATCATCATCATCATCATCAGCAGCAGCAGCAGCAGTCTTCCAACGTCTGCCGATGGACATATATCTTCGCCAAGATCTGCCAGACCTCTCGATTGTGGGTGCTGCGGTGCCAATATCCCCTGAACTTGAGCAAATCTTATCCCGCTATCTTATTTTTCGACGTACACAATTTCGCATCTGATTTCTGAGAATCAACGTTATGCGTCTTGATGTCCAGCGGTTATTTGACATTCTTGCAACATAATCCGCCGTTTGAGTTTCCTTATGGCTTTTATGAAACATCCGTCACCAATTTTTTTCTCTATATATTGTGCAGTCTTTTAGTCTATTCTCTTCCGGTTCATGCCTTTCTTCCTGATTCTTTTAAATCGTCCTTTGTTGCTGAAAAAACAGCAATGAATGATCGGTTCGCGAGCCTTTCTCGTGAATGTGCGTATTTTCTTTCCCTCTGCAAGAAGTGCAGGGTTTTGAGTGAAAAAAAAAGGACGTGTGTACAAGGATTCATATGAGCACATACAATGGTAGACTTTCTAAAATAGAAAACTGAAAGAAATCACTGACATACAGGAACACACAGTTGGATTGAGAGATGAACTAGACCGATTCAAAAAACACAGGGTCCACGTCGCCCATGATAGAGAATTGTGGCGAATCCTGGAGAAGGACTATGTCCAACGACGGACGTTAAAAGACTGATGATGATGATGATGATGATGATGATGATGATGATACTCAAGTACATTTTCCGATACACAAACGTACATATACATGGTTGGAAAATATACAGTTTGAAGTACGCGGATATATGATATATATGCGCACTCATACGAACATAGAAAAAATTCATAGATGCCATTTTATAAAAGTTTATTTAATTAAAGGATAATGAAAAGACCCTGCATGAATACACCAAAAAATGTATAAATACTTGACCGATAAAAAAAGAATCGTCTGCAAATACTTTTTGTAGCACGCTAGACATAAGTATTCACACACCTGTCCCTTAACATGAAGGAATAGACGGAAAAACCACGCCCACATGAAAAAAAATGCGATAAGTTCTAGCCAGTCACGCAAGGTCATTTCAATAAGCTCTGTGTATGTATCGGGTTGTGGGCGATTAACAAAGCTTTGCCTTATGCCTCAAAATAGACGAAGGTGAGACGGTTTGCCATAAGAATATGTGATCCTGTCTATCGGAACAGCATTAATTCAAAATGTCTGTAAGCAAGATTATAAATCAGTTTTTGGATTCTTTTTCTCATTTTGATCAAATTCACAATTATTTATAGAAAGAAACCCGCGTCTAGGTAGCTCGGCAAGGTAAACAAGATGTGTCACTTCAGAACATGGAAACCGGAAAGATTAGAGAGATGAGAGAAAAAAGTGGAATTTTGCAATTCCTGATAGCTTTGAACGCGAATATATATAGTCTTTGTTTAAAGTATAAGATCGTCGTTTATAATTTCTTTTGAGAAACGTACGCCGTTAAGCATGCCAACGAGATGCTAAATTTGACGGAAACTTGGTTCCTGTACATGGATCAAATAAAGTACTAAATGAAGATGCTTTGAATAAACAGACGATGGCAACTAATTATGTACAAGAGATTGGTTTGCAACCATGGCAAAATGGACGAAAACAGAGAGAGATAGAGAGAGAGAGAGATAGAGAGAGAGAGAGAGAGAGAGAGAGAGAGAGAGAGAGAGAGAGAGAGAGTGTCTAACATACACACAGACACACTTACACAAAACAACACGATTCTCAGTAATTTCGAAACACAGAAAAGCCATCTTGAGACGAGGCTCAATCACTAAAAACAACGATTAGAGAGTAGATAAAATAATAGATTTAATGAGGGACCCCATTCCGCGAAAAAATAAACAATAACGAACAAGGCAGAACAGAAACAATTAGCCCCTTGTATGTGAACTAACAAATATATGGAAGTGATCACTCATTTACTAAAACACTGTAGATAAACAAATAAAACGATTCTGGCTGTTGCAGGGTTAAACCTCGCTCCAACTTCGATTCTGCCTGATGATGTTTACTTTTATATTGTATATATCATAGATAGAAAATATAAATATTTGTTGAAAAGTATTTATTTATTAGAATAAAATCAGCCCGTACGTATCTGGAAGATAAATTCTGAGACTGAGTCAATCTAGCTCAGTCAGCATGACTGGCCAACGGTTGGTCACGTTCGAATCACATTTATATGACTTTTACATATCGCTTTACTGCCCTTCATTTCGACGAAGATTGTTGTTGTTGTTGTTGTTGTTGTTGTTGTTGTTGTTACAGTAGGGAAACCAATTCAACTCCTGACATTGTACTGGAAATTGACAAAAACATTATTATCAGTTGGGTGCACAAATTTGTAGCACCTTTTTTTTAACTAAAAATTGAATACACTGTTGGAAACCTTTGATCACATCGAGATACAGAAGAAAGTGCTCAAGCTCTGAGGACTTAAGCATCTTTCAATTATTCAGTCATTCTCCAAAGAATTTCAGGACGTGACAATGAAAATAATACTACAATTACTGTTGTTACAACTAACAATCATAAAATTGATGATAATTTCAACTTTATTCTTGGTTTGCCTAGCGTAAAAACAGTCCCGGGTTTGTGTTCGCTTACTTTTTTGGAACGTTCACCAAACTTGAATTTTTCCTTTAGCCAGCTGTGAACTCGTTAATTTCAACTTGAAAATAACTCTTGCATGTATGTATTCATTCAAAACTTGCAGGTATTCAGTCAACTTAAGCTTAGTTTAAACAGAAGTCAATCGTGCAATTAAAGAATAGTCAAAATGACTAAAAAAAAAAAAGGCTTTTGACTAATTTTGAAATTGATATCACAAATCTTCGTATATTATGGGCGAATCACATTGTAAAATATTCGCTATTAAATTTCTTATGGCCGAATTATGTTTTACTTTTTACTTTGGAATATAGTTCTTATATTGAAAAAAAGATTCAAAAGTTTCGAGAAAGCAATACAAAAAAATATAAATTTTTCTTCAATATTTCTGCCAAATGATTTATCGATTTCCCTCTTTTATATATTAAGTATCAACTAATCTACTAATCTACTGCTAACCCAAGATGCACATACACAATGCTGGTTGTCTGTTTTGATCTATCTATCTATCTATCTATCTATCTATCTATCTATCTATCTATCTATCTATGTGTGCACGTGTGCACGTTCACTCAATTTTTATGCAAATACCTATGTTGATGTCTACCATCTCAATTTGTCTCGAGTTTGAATAATTGCTGCCCTCTCCTCTTGGGTACATTTCTTGAATTTAGTGCCAATTATTTATTCGCAGAAAAATACATTTTTTCTCTCCTGGAAATGTCAAGTTTAATTTCTAACAAACACCATTCAAGTAAAAAAAAAAAAAAATCTTGGTATGCAAATTAGTTGCATACACCTCACATCTTTCGTCATGTACTGAGCCTATCCTAATGTTAAGTAAACAATCTACCACATAATCTCAAACTCCGCCATAAATTTGAAAGCAACTGAAAAATACATTGAGATGTCGATGTGTTGATTTAAGAAAAAAAAAAGGGAAGACAGTATCCATATCAACGAAACAATATTTTGCTGACCTTTCATTTTTGTCAAAATGAAAAATGATGAGATTTACCGCAACGTAGCCTATATAGACCTGACGCTGGAATTAAATTCCAACGGTTTATGACATTCTATCAAAAACAGCTCGAAATGACTCGTTTTGAAGCATATGGTTCTTTTGTGAATTTCACTGAGCATAAAATTTCCCTTCCAACGATATACTATATGTCCGTATTTGATGAACATTTTTCTGACTGGAGCACCACAGAGAAAAATCCGTCATGATGAAAAATGACGCCAATTTTATTTTGCAACTGATCCGGAATATCTACTCAAGATATCCTTTTTCATTGAAGGTCCCGCAAGCATGTCCAATTGGTGTCATTAGTCGACTCAAATATTCCTACAGGGCTCTGTTACAGCGCCAGGACTAATATAGGAATCGCTCATTCAGATTTGATTACATTGAAACATTAAACTAGACCCCGTTTAGAAAAAAACAAACCCCGAAATGCTCAAATCAACAAAATTAATTATATTTCCGGGAAGCAACGAAGTAGGTCATCTATCAGAGCTGCTCTCTTTTTTCTATCTAATCTATCTAGTATGGCCGTAGAATATCAAATCCTCTGAACAGGCATTTAAAAATGATTACATATAATCCTCAAGAGTCCATTAGCGCACTTGTAAAAGTTGCGATATTCCTGGATTATTGAAAAAAATGTACATATGGAAAATATATCACATCTTATAAATTGATTGCTTAGTAAATAAACCTCTTTACTAGTTTGCAATCGGAGTTTTCCTTCGTGATTACGACTTTAACATTTAGAATAAGCTCTCTGGGCAGCTTGTTTGATATTTCTTTACCTGTCGTATTGTGCAATTTTAGAGAGAGAAAGAGAGAGAGAGAGAGAGAGAGAGAGAGAGAGAGAGAGAGAGAGAGAATTGCTCATTCTCACACATGCCTGTAACCATGTTCACTCCTGTATGCACACGGAATCGGACACTTGCAAATTGATACGTACAAGTACTTGCAGATATAAACAAGATAAACGCGTGCACTCACACACACAAAAACACTATATATATATATATATATATATATATATATATATATATATATATATATATATATATATATATATATGTTACTGTTTTTTGACAGGTTTGAAGGAACCAAGACCTGGTGACGAAAAATGAATATTTTGCAAGTATATAAAGCGACGCAAACAATGGCTTAGTGGTGATGAGCAGAGTAAAGCGCAACCAAAAAAAGGGATTTCTATCGAAGGAACGTTTTGGTGAATGTTTGCTGAGATTACGTAGCAGTGATCCTCTTTATGTGCTGTCTGTCAATGTTATGATTACAGTAGACAAATATTGTCCGCGGTTAGAGCGTTTAAACATTGCCTTGAAGAAACCAAGACCCGGTTTCATCAATGGCGAAGCCGTTGAGTTCCATCACGGTTATGCACGACCCTATAAAGCAAATATCACACCCGGAAATATTGTAAACCTCAGATGGGGGAAAAAAAATTGTAAACAATTCATTCTCCAGATCTTCCTCCACCAGATGACGTCCTTGTCCAAAGAATATATAGCCATTAAGAGTAGTTATAAGGCAAAATAAGTAGCAAACATAAATTGATCACGTGTCTGCCTGTGTATGTGTTGATGGATGTGTGTACATATGAGTGCGTTTTTGTATATATATATATATATATATATATATATATATATATATATATATATATATATATATATATAATGCATATATGCACGTATATATATTTGTATTATTTAGCCCTTCTCCTTTCCGTCAGGCTCTTTACCTCAATGGTTAAGAGCAACTCTACGTCGAAGCGGCTATCTTATCCTGCACCAGCCACATTTTTCTGTAATTGTTTATACTATTTACGCTGTCTTGGCCGACTGATCCATTCTCAGTGGAACAACGAGACGTCATTCCAAAGTATTTCAAATAATGTAACGCATTCATTAATATTCTGTCCGATTATGTATCCATTTCTTAATGATATAACTGTCGGCGTTAGAAACAACAGTGCAGACATGGACTGCGAATGAACAAAATGAGATTTATGCATGTAAGTGTAAGTCTATATATGTATCTATGTATATGTTCTACGTCCGTCCACAAAGTATCTTTTCTTAGTGTGGTTCTCAGCTTTTACTAATAAAAGAAATCTTGACCGTTGTTTTCTTATCAACTTTCTCTCTTATTGTGAAGATCTCGCTATGGGTGCGTTCAACTGCCCCCTTTTTAATTATATGAAATCTCTATAGAAGGAATTATTGTTATGATTATAACGAGGCTTAGAGACTTACAATTTTCGATGAAAAAAATTAAATCTTCAAACCTCCTAAACCACCCAACCAAAATTACAAAAAACAAACAAACAAAACAAAAACCAAGCAAAAACTTACTGATGCTCTATACCAATTTAAATGCTCATAGGGAGAATGCCCCTCCAACAATACTTCATATATAGGATATACAACCGCAAAAATATCAAGGAGATTACCATTAGAACTATCAGACAATAGCTCCATTTGCCAACATATAAAAAAAAATCACAATCGCCCCTCCTCAGTAGCCACAAAATGCTCACTGAAAACATATAAAACCTCAAATACGATAGCAACAAAAAAGACTTCCAGTATCAAAAGCTATTCTAATTGAAGCAAAACAATTGCAAACAAAATCTCAAATGAAAAGCCAGCATCTTCAAAAGCCTATAAAACAATAATACAGCAATACATATGATAACAAATTGCGTTGTATTACATAGAAGGATTTATTTGAAATCTTTGTCATACGGTTAATGTAACCCTCAAACTATACAAAGAAAATAGAATGAACAATTGAAGAAAATGGAGCTGCTGCAGGAATCGAACCTGCAACAGATAAGGTAGCCTCCCCAACGCTGCGTTGCTCATAGCATTGAGCTAAACAGCCGCCGGTAATGCAAAGGCCCAAATGACAATTTTCACACCAAATTCGAGTTCGAGTGATACATAAAGCATGTAACGATAATTTCAAACGTAATCTCCAATCATTCAGTCGGATCATATATATCCATTTCTTACATATATGTGTGTGTGTGTATATATATATATATATATATATATATATATATATATATATATATATATATATATATATAATGGCTTGGCTCCCCAAACAGAGGTCTGGGAGGGTTTTTCACGTCATCAGGTCATAAGTCGACAGGCACTGTGATCGAATAGCTAAAGTAATGTGTTATGGAGTTTTATATTGAAGTGCTACATGCGCTCGGTCGACCCACCCTTTGAACCGACATTGTACGTGTTATGGTCCACCGAGTTGGTGCAGATAACAGCAGAGCCTTTTTGTCATATATTTGACGGGAGTATTTTCTCCGGGAAGAAAAAGAAAAAAAAGAAAAAAGGGCTGCTGTAAGAAACGAACTTGCGATTTGTTTATTTCATTTATGCTGTCACACTCACCGTATAATAACAAGGGGGCGGGTGGGTCATTTCAAAGATACTTTCAAAATATGTGATGCATTTCAATTATTCTGTCGATTCATAATTCATCGATAACACACACACACACACACACATATATATATATATATATATATATATATATATATATATATATATATATATACACACATATACATATACATATACATATATATACAGATTGAAGACAACACTGATTGAATATGAATGTAAATTTTATTATATTATATTGGGACTCTTATTTGAAACGATGTCTTTAAAGGATTAATATATCACGTATATAGATTGAACAATTAGAGAAAGTGGGGCCTCTGCCGGAGTTAAACTTGCAACTAATACAGTAGCTGCTTCACCACAGCGTTACTCTTACCATTGCATTAAACTGTCACCAGTAATGTAAAGGCCCAAATATCTATTTCAATTCTTTTTTTAGGTGCTTATGCATTATATATATATATATATATATATATATATATATATATATATATATATATATATATATATATATATATATATATATATATATATATATATATATATATATAATTTCAAAAGTAATGAAGATTTGGTCAACAGATAAAATTCCAATTTCATGCCAGCATCTTTGATATAAGGGCGTTTTCTCAGAAAAGTCTGTAAGGTTAATTTTACTTAGAATAGGCCAGCATGCTTGGCATGAATTTTGACATTAAAAACCTGATCTTTATCATACTTGGGATTGAACACTGACTGCTCGATTTAGAAAGTGAGATTTCTAGCGAAATCTTACACCATATTACACCCATGGGAGCGTAGGTGCGTTCATAGTGCCTTAAGTAATTAGTCGGAGTCAGAGGAATTTTTATTCATTCATTTATTAAAAAATCTTAACGCAACATTATTTAATTGATTTATGCACGAAAACCAAATTACAGCAGCAGATATCAGCCACAAATCTCACCTATTCGGTTACATACACTCGACATACACGCTATCAAACATGATCCTAGCATTAATCCATACTCTGAAATTCTTACAGTCAAATGTAATGAGATCGATATAAGATATCTTAGAATAGAACCCCCATTCTTCTAGAAATACCCACCGCGAAGTTTACTCAACCACAAATACACCCCTTGTGTGTGTGTGTGTGTCTCTCTCTCTCTCTCTCTCTCTCTCTCTCTCTCTCTCTCTCTCTCTCTATATATATATATATATATATATATATATATATATATATATATCATCATCAGTCTTTTAACGTCCGCCGTTGGACATAGACCTTTCCCTGGATTCGCCACACTTCTCTATCATTGTCGTCGCGGAGCCAGTACTTTCTGAACTTGTCTAGCTTGTCTCTTCATGTAATATTCTGCCTGCCTCGGTTGCGCATGTGATCTTGGGGGATCCATGTCGTGAGTCGTGATGTCCTTGCAACATGGCCAGCCCAACGCCATTTGAGATTTATAATGGATTCTATGATATCCCTGACTCTTGTCTTTTCTCGGATGTACTGTGCTGTCATGTGGTCTCTCCATGTGAGGCCCAGCATTATTCTTTCATGTGCACATTGCATGATCCTCAATTTGTGGATCTGTCTCTTGGTTAGGTTCCATGTTTCAGCTCCATAAGTGACTATAGGGAGGATGCATTGGTTATACACCCTTCTTTTTAGGATTAATGGGATCTTATTATTTTTGAAGGTTGAGCTAGCTCTGCCAAAGGCTTGCCATCCTAGTGTGATTCTACGCTTGATTTCTTCTTCTTTTGAGGGTCTCATGGAGATTCGTTGTCCTAGGTAGATGCTGTGATCTACTTCCTCCAGTTCTGTGTCCTCAATTTTGATCTTAGTGTTTTTATCTCCGATGTGGTTGTTGTACATGATCTTCGTCTTGCTGAAGTTCATGTGTAGGCCGACTTTCTTGCTCTCTTCATTTAGTTCATCTATCATTAGTTGGAAGTCGTGTAGGTTCTCTGCGAAAAGGGCAATGTCGTCTGCAAATCTGAGGTTGCTCAGATACTCGCCGTCGATTTTGATTCCTTTACTCTTCCAGTCTAGTCTTCTGAAGATCATCTCGAGGTAGGTTGTGAAGAGTTTAGGTGAGCTGGTATCACTTTGTCTTACTCCTTTTTGAGCTGAAAGGGGTCCGAGTCGTCATGTAATCTGATAAAGGAGCTACTGTGATTGTTTATGTGTTTTAGCACTTCAACATATCCTGTATCTACACCTTGTTGAGTGATGGCCTCCATAACCTTAGGGATTTCTACTGAATCGAACGCCTTTTTGAAGTCGATAAATGTTACGGCGAGTGATAGTTTATGTTCTGCTTTTTCTTTCAGCTGATTTATCGAGTGCAGGTGGTCCATGGTCGAGTAGCTTCTTGTAAAGCCAGCCTGTTCACGTGGCTGGTTTTCATCGAGTGTTCTTGTGATTCGGTTGGTGATGATCTTTGTGAAAAGTTTGTATACACAGTTGAGTAGGCTTATGGGCCTGTAGTTGTTGAGGTCTTCCGACTTTCCTTTTTTATATAAAAGCATTATGATAGCAGTGTTCCAATCGTCTGGGACTTTACTGTGATTTAGACACAAGTTGAAGAGGATGGCTTGTTTCCTAGTGATGATTTTACCCGCTTTTCGGAGTAGGTTGATGGTGATGTTGTCTGGTCCAAGGTCCGTTCCTTTCTTTGTCTGTTTAATGGCTCATTTCACTTTTGGGAAGTCCTTGAGTTGATTCCTCACGTCTTGCGTATCCCACTCATTGTTTTGTAGTCCTTGTTTGAACGAATAAAGTTTTTGGTATAATTCTTTGGTACGTTCGATAATCCTATCTGTGTCTGTTGTTAGGTTTCCATTTTCCTCGAGTATGCTTGTTATTTGCCTTTGTCCTGAGTTGAGGCCTTTGTTTATAGCTTTGAAGCCCCAACTTTTTTCAAGAGTCGATTCGATGATTGCCGTCGTGTATCTCCTTCTGTCGTCCATTCGTTTTTTCTTGATCAATCCATTTAGTTTAGCCTATAAATTATCGAAACTGCACTATCTTTTGGAAAGTATCTATATACTCTCGAACCAGACATCTGTTCCCTTGTATGAAAATAGAAAACGATAAGTAAAAAATTAAAAAGATGCTCCTTGTCCACCATTTTCCATGGCAGGTGTATTAAAGAAAATTCGCTGCCAAATTATACATTAGGAATAATCCTTAAAAGCACGCAGTCTGTTTGTCTCAACGTCTGTACTTTAACTTTCTCGTAGTTGACTTCCTATCTTTGGGTCCAGCATTTCAATTCTTTATTTCTTCATTAGAGCTGAATTCCAGCGTTTTTTTTTTCAGATGTAACATATTCAAACGTTAGTTTGATTTTTTTTTACAGCATTCAGTTATATATCGTTTTCCTCTCCTTTGATACAAATTTCTTTTTTTACTGATTCACTTCTCCATCCAAATCCACTCCTCGTCTTAACTTTTTCCCTTGTATAATCTTTCTCAATTTCTTCAATACTCTTCTGTTTTAAAAATGCTTCTCTTACCCAAATTATTGGCTGAGTGGTTGTAAAGAGAGAAATCAAAGCAAAATCTTTTACGGTTTGCGTCCAAAATATCAGGAAACCTGATTCATCATATCCTGATCTTGAAGAGAGAAAATACCGATTTGAAACTCGAACTGGATCCCTCTCTCCTACTTTGGAAACATCTTTTCTCACCTTATCTTACCTTGTTTTTACCTCGTACCTTTCTTTCGATAAGCAATTACCTACCTACCAATCAGTATCTGTTTCCATTCTTTGCCCAAACATTTTACGTGCCAAAGAAACTGCTTTCTTCTTCTCCTCCTTGTCTTACATCTTTTCTAAATACTCTTCCCCTTTCTCCTTATCTCTCTTTCCTCTTAAATATTCATTCCCATCCGCTTTCTCGCCTCCTTTAATGATTGGTCCCTCACCTATTTTCAGATTGTCTTTCCCATGTACACTAGTTGTTTCTCTGGTACGATATCTGCATTACTTCCTTTATGAAAGACGTACAATATGAAAGACACGGGGCGTCTGGAATAGGATGAACACCGTTAAGCATATATCACACACTCATACAGAGAGAGAGAGAGAGAGAGAGAGAGGGAGAGAGAGAGGGAGAGAGAGAGAGAGAGAGAGAGAGAGAACACATATAGTGATTTGCTTGATAAAATTTCTGTGCAATTCCGAATTAATATTTATCTATGGCTCTGAAACATGGACCAAAAGATTGACCCTCAAACTGAGAACCATGCGACTTACACTAGAGACAATCACGCTCAACATCTCATGGAAAGACCACAAGCCAGCACTGCATATTAGGAGAAAAGCAGGAGTCAGAGATATCGTAGAAACGATTTCGAAAACTGAAATAGCAATCGACGGATCATGATGCAAAAATGTTAAACAACTACTGGACATCACGACTCCCAATACAGATCTCTACAACAACCTTGATAGAGAAGTCAGGTGAATCTTGCAGAAGGTACATGTTCAACAACGGGCGCTAAAAGGCTGATGATGATGAATGAAAAAATATGGTGAGTTTAATATCTAAGCCTGAAAAAAGATAACCTGAACCTGGAAGACGGTGCATTCTTTTCTGGTTTCATTTGAATGATGTACAAAATATAAAGCAAGGTTCAGATTAAAGCGTTTTTTGGTTTGAGTATTCATTATGAAATAGGAAAACGGCCATTACATATTACCAGTGTCAATCGATTATGTTGGAATTCATTCCTGTGGACTAAACACTCATTTTTATGTCTGTTCTATTTTTTTGATTTAAAACAAATTACTTTGTATATTTCCGTTTTCTTTCTGATACTTCCTTCTATCTTTTTTTATTGTCCATCTTTTTCTCAAAATGTCAGTTTTAATAATTACCCGTTTCTCTGATTCAATTACCCTCGACATCTTTTTCTTTGTAAATCGTCACTTTTTTTTTGGAAACTTGAATATTTCTCCACCTTTTATTTTCTTCTTTTATAGCACCATTCTTCATCCTGACGCTCATCAAAGCCTCTTTAAATTTTATCATTACTTCGTTGTTGGCCTTTTTCTTCCTCTTACTCTTCGTCTTGATCGCTGCTTTTGTATTTACATTTTCGTCTTCTCTAATTCTGTTCTATCCTCCATTCTTTGTCTGTATTTTTCTTTCTATTCAAACTTTATTTTCTCACTCTTTAACATCCTTTCTTTTCAACATCCGATGTCTTTTCCTTTTCAATCTGATTTTAAATACGGAGGATAATTTTTGTTCTGAACTATTTAATCGAAGGTTTTCAGTTCACCCATCTTGCTTTTTCAAATCAGCATTATGGGAAGTGATCTCTGTTCTTCCATTGAAACATATAATAATCAAACACATACATTTACACATAGATGGACACACACACCGCACAGAGACACGCACACACACTCATACCTACGTATACATTTGTTCACTCATGAAACGTCCTTATGTCTTTAGCCTCTTAATCTTAGCCCAACATCACGCTTCTACAGGCTGATCATTAAAAGCGTAGTGGCTTAGTAGAAATCTAGTCCCACCTGCGTCCTTTTATGAACTTTCCATATTCAAGGAGAACCAGTGAAATTTTCGAGACTTTGATTAATTTCTCCATGTCTGCAGTTGGCCGTGGGAGTTGATCTAAACAAAGACGGCCTTTTCTCAAATTAAACGAGTGCGAGAGAAAAGAGATATTGGAGATGACCTCTCTTGGCCTCCACTGAAATGTCTTTTCTTTCTCTATCCTTTTTCTGTCTTGACTTCTTCAATATTGGAAATACTGAACCAGAAAGAACGATTAAGCACTATCTAATCCCTAGGTACTTGGTCAATTGCGAAAGGCTTGTATAGAAACCTTTAGAGTGCACTTGAGGTTTGTTGATCAGTACGAGAGCCCTTATCGTGTTGTTATTGTAATCCCCGTGGCTAACGAACTAGTATAGCATCGGATCGGCTACAATGAGTGCTAGCGATCAATCGATAGAGAAATAGTGTTTTTATCCACTTAAACACTTCATCTTAAGGACACTAAGTGAAGTGGCTTCCTTGCAGAGTAACCATTCGCTGCCATACGTTATATTATTGACGCGAAAAAAATGATCAAATTCTGTATTCTGACTCCAGACTAGGACAAAGATTGACTAAGATTGGTTAGGCAAATCACCAATTTATCTCTGTGAGTCAAAATAAATGACTGATACGATAAAAGCAACAATTTTTGAAAAAGGTGCTTTCAGTAATTTGCTATTGGTCTACGACGCACGTAAGTACGCATGCATCCCTTACACACACATACACACACATACACACACACACACACATATATATATATATATACATATATATATATAATTGGTTTGTCGGTTTTAATCTCAGACTGCATACAAACCAAAGAATGATATCATCTTTAAGAATACTAATTACACAGAAAAACTTCTTCGAGATGATTTTCTACCAACATATTCAACCGAAGAATTTGTCAATTTTTTCCACTAACCTTAAAGTTAATTTTTCCCTTGTTGTGTGCAATCTCGCCTCGATCAATTCGTTTTTTCCCTTCAAATTATCAAACAAATTAACACACACACACACACACATATATATATATATATATAAATTCTTGAAAGCTTTACAGCTTTAAACACTAAATATTGAAAGACTATTTCCAAAATATTTTTGAGTCACTTCAGTCACCTAATTCTCAGTATCCGTCAATGCAATTTATGTAATTTTCTTCAGTGTTTTTCCTTATTTCACGTATACTTTGTTGTTAACATCAGTTGTTAACCATCTAACAGTTTCGGGGATTTTAAAAACAAAACAGGTATATCAAGACGGCAGTTACATATAGTTTATGCCATACATGTATTTTGTCATTTTATATAAGGTTTTTTGTATATTGTATATTGATATAATTTTATATTGCATATCTATTTTTTGAAATTGGGTTTATTTTCGTAGGTTACCCTGAAAATGTTTTTAACGATGAGAGATCAGTAAGTATAACAACAGATATGACTCGCACTTCGTGTCATTTTTATTGAGTGTTCACCCATGTGAATATTAAATCCGTCGTGTCGGTTTTAATTTTAAACTGCATGCAAACCAACTTATGATATCACCTCCGAGAATACTAATTACACAGAGAAAAATTCTTCAATTCGATTCTCCATCAACATATTCAACCGAAGAATTTGACAATTATTTTCCACTTACTTAAAAGGTAATTTCTCCACGTTGTATAACATTGAGCTTCCATCAAATTTGTTTTTAACACTATATATATATATATATATATATATATATATATATATATATATGGTAATGGAGTCATCCAAAGGCAGCTGTTTCGTTGTATTACAACTATCCAGTGTGGTTATAGACTATCCATTATCCCATTACCAGTAAGATCGAAATCTTCGCTTCAGACACATAGGCTGGTATTTCACCCCAATCCTATGCAGAACAGGACAGTCAGCAGGACTGAATTTAAGCACGATTCCCCATCCACGAGAGAGCTCTATTCCAAAGTTGGAAGCATATATATATATATATATATATATATATATGTTTTCCTTATGGAGATCAGAATTTGCTGATGAACTCTTTCTCATAGGAATATATTTTTAAACACAAGAGATATAAAAGATTATTATTTTCGGAAAGCATAGTCGAAAATAAATCCAACAAATAAAGTTATTCGTAAGAAAAATAGTATTTTGATAAGGACAACGGAGATAGTTTAAGGCGAAGAAACCGTGTTCTCAACAAATTGCTACGATAGAATTGAAAAGACAAACAAACAACAAACAAACGAACAGCCAAATGAAGCTGGTATAAATAAGAATACGGTGAATTGGTGGAAAGGAAAAGTGA
This sequence comes from Thysanoteuthis rhombus, assembly GCA_963457665.1. Lineage (NCBI taxonomy): Eukaryota > Metazoa > Mollusca > Cephalopoda > Oegopsida > Thysanoteuthidae > Thysanoteuthis > Thysanoteuthis major. Next base: position 49,928,145 of record OY735208.1, on the reverse strand, counting down.
CAAGGTTAACAGAGTGAAACTAAAGTATCAAAAAGTACAAGATTGAAGGGCAAGTTAGTGCAGGATGAAAATCAGGTATTATTTGACAGGCAATGATGGTACAAGTACATCCGAGAAAAGACAAGGACATCATAGAATCCATTATAAATCTCAAATGGCGGTGGGCTGGCCATGTTGCAAAAATGGCGGACAACCGATTGACATCATGACTCACGACATGTATTCACCGAGATCACATCCGCAACCAATGCCCGTAGAATATTAGATGGAGAGACGAACTAGGCAAATTCAAAAAGTGTTGGCTCTGCGACGCCTATGATAGAGAAGTGTTGCGAATCCTCGGGAAGGTCTATTACAGACGTTAAAAGACTGATGATGATGGTACAAGTTTTTTTTTTTGGGGGGGGGTGGAATATATATAGTTCCAACTTCGCAGAAACGGAGCACTTATTAAGTTATGCGTTCTTCATTTTGTTATGATATTTATATTCTAAAATGGAATTTCGGTACCTGGTGCAACCAGTTACCCTTAGGCCTACCTGTAGAAAGAGACAGGATAGGTAATCCATAAATAATTGCGTTTTCTGATTCATTAGCATTACGGATCCTTTGAATCAATTATATATTTGCATTCATAAGTATTCAGAGAACAAGATCGTCTTTTCTATCTCCTTATCAGGCCATCATCTTGGCAAACGAGATCATTTTGTATTTTCTTGTTTGCTACTGTTGTGGCTGAATACAAGCAAGAAATTATGTCAAGAAAGGGGGGAGTAGCAGCCAATTCGCATATATATTTTATTTTCTAATCATGATCATGATCATGATCATCATCATCAGCAGCAGTCTTTTAGCATCGTTTGTTGGACATGAACCTTCCCCAGGATATTCGCCAGACCTCTTTATCATGAGCGTTGTGGAGCCAATACTTTCTGAAGTTGTTTATTTCGTCATGCTGTCTTATTCATTGCCGGCCAGAGTTTTGCTCATGATCTCTGGGGATCCATGTAATCTTTACTCAGTTTTAATTTTTATAGTAGTCGCCTTTTATTGCTGATATCTGATTATCTGATAAAAAATTGTTTATCAGCGATTTGGGATTTTAAAAAAAATTTTTTCATCAATGCCCAGACGTCTTTTTTCTAATTCATTCTCCGTTTTCTTTTCATCTTTTTCTTTTCAAATTCGAAGAAAACTTTCACCCCTTTCTTTATTTTTTTTATTCATTCTTTCATTCTTTTTTGAAGCTTCATCATGTCTTGATTAAACTCCAGTCAAAGTCGGAGTAACAAGAACAAGGACAACAAGAACAATCTTCAACTGTTTGTCTGTCCCAAACCGTTAAACCAAACCGATATATAACATCAACTTTTCCCCAAAATGATTTGAAATCATAACTAAGTATTCGGCCGGCGGCTCTCTTACCATCAGTGCCGAACTGACGAGTACTATTCACCATATTGAAAATACGAAACGGTTCATTTAATTCTAATAGATAAATACATTTATTCTTAAAACTATTTCCAAAAATGATTATTTGCTCATAATAAGTATTACGAAAAGTTGCAGTAATCGGTTACAGTTTGAATAGAAGTAGGCGTGAAACTTGACCCTGCAGCAGCCAGGCTTTTATATTCTTTGTTCCAGTAAATCTCTTCTTTATTTTTCTCTTGTAAAAAATAAAAAAATCTTATCGGATGTAATTGAATGCAATTCCTAGGAAAGAAAAAAAGAAAAATCTACAGACGACAAACTAGAATCACGAATGCTTAGTTTTGGGAGGAAATCATGGTGATACTTTTAACCGGAGGCAAATAAATTAATTGCTGCTGCTGTTGGTGTCAAACCAAAGATTGTAAATAGAAACAAAGTGAAACTATGACGTCATCACTGGCAAAGCTGCATCTGCTTTCATCGAAAAAAAAAAATTGAAAACATGGCTACTGCCTGAAATCTTCCAATGAAGAAAATACTCGTGTTTCATCGCGAAACAAATTATGAACTCTATTCATTCGTCGCAGAGACACAGATTTCTTTTTTTTTTTTCAATAAAAGTTCCTCTTTGAACTTTGATTAAAAATCTTTACGCAATTAAACGGCCGTGAAACCACAGAAGTAAATCAGATGAGATAAATTTTGATTTCACTATTCGTCGCTGTGATCTGAAGATAGATAGATCGTCTATCCCGATTTCCAAATTCAAGCTGTACTGGCTTGAACAGCCTTAAAATCCACACATGGATTCCAAAAACAATTACCTGATACCAGAAAATCATTTCTCGAGTGGCCTTTATCAAGTGTTACTTGTTGCTTCTCTCGCAATCTGATAAATTGAATCTCACTGAATCTCGACTTCTGACCAGTTGGGAAAGAAAAAGAACCGCCGCAAGAAAAACATTGTTTCGGAATAGTCGTAACCCGGGAGTGATGTAGAGATTTTGAGCCTTGTAATACAGAATTCTCACCGAATGTGCCTCTCTAATGCTTATGCTAAAGTTTTGTTGAAAGCTCAATTGTTTTTAAATGAAATTTCGAATCAATGAACCAATAAAGAACTAAACCAGACCTTTGGCATACGATGTTTATTTATCTATTCAAGTCTACATCTCTCATTCTCCACCCTCCTTATCACATTGCTCTCCTCTGTTTGCATTCTCATATCCTCACTGATCATTTATGCCTCCCCACGAACAGGTGTGTCTCACAGCGACGTCACTGCATTGCCTTGCGTTTTCACAATCTGGCCATAACCAAGATCACAAAAATGTTTCAGTGTTGGAGAATCTTTAGATTGTATCACACCACATAGTATCTCATATTGTAATAGTTTATCTAATCTGATACTCACATGCAAGTTGTGTGTATGTACATATACGCTCATGCATGTACATTCTTTTTTTTAATGAAGATATGAACTGTTCACACACATTTCCATCTCTTCCATCCCGATAATATATAATCTTTTCTTTCTTAATACCTTTCGTTAAATGCAAATGTTATCATTACTTGCTACCCTGTAAGTAATCAGATCAAGAAAAGGAATGCAATATCCACTCAACAACATGTGTTCCTAGATAGCGAACAAAGCATTGGTGCATCCTTTGAATAACCTGTTTATATCACCCTGTTGAACGTGCTGGGGACTCATTACAACTGACTGTGCAATGAATCATCATCGAACATTCCACAGGTGACAGTACATTAAATCAAAAGATTCATTTTGAAACGGTTTAGATTTTAATACGATGGTATATCATGTCACTTATTCAAATAAATCCTGTGATCCAATTTCACCAGACGTATCAGCAGAAACAAGCATTTCTGAAGGGTTTCAATATACCAATCCGAATCAGGGAAAACGAACAGAAACTATAGAGTATTGAATTAATAGAAATAAATGAATGAATGGATGAAAACAGAGCCGAATAGAGAATAGTGACACGAAGTGACTTGGTTTGATTGTAATACACAGAGTTTTATCTCATTGTGATTTACTTATGGATCTGATCGAAGATTGTTTTTTTTTAATCAATCCATTGATTATTGAAATTCAGCATACAAGCAAGACTCGTGAATTAATTTGCAAATGTCTCTTAAGGCTGACTCCCTCTATTCTCTCTAATCAACCAGTACCTATCTATCTATCTATCTATCTATCTATCTATCTATCTATCTATCTATCTGTGTGGCTGTGTGAGTTCTAGCGCGCGTGTGAACGTGTGTATTTGTACGTACGTACGAGGAGGAAGACATTGGAAGAAAAAAGACGTACACATAGTATTCATTTTGCTCTCGTGACTATCAAAGAATTCAATAAGAAAAAAATCCTGGACAACATGCTGTATACTTGTAATCGTCCATTTAAGACTTATAAAATCTTTGATATCCGTAGAACAGCAATCATTATATTTTTGTACATCCAAAATACTTTGTTATTGACTTGTTGCACATAATCCACAAAGATTGAATGAACAAATATTCGTAATTTGTTGTCGTTAGTGACAATGTATATATCAGTGGCAATTATCCACTCTGTTTTTCTGAGAATAACCTGGCCATAATCTAAGGACATTGATCTCCTCTAATGAAGCATTTTCGGGTTTTGCACCAACGATAAAGTTCATACTAATTCTTCCTTCTCAGGATCTAATCGCTTCATTTTACTGTCGGATTTAAAACTACATCGTTAGTTGCAACCGTTGACATTTTGCTACGAGACCATCGAGACTTCGTAGCTCTATTCAAAGTGAACGCATATTAGTTTATAAACCTACACACGCACGGGAAACATTTACAGTTGCAGATATGTTAATGTACATACTTAAGTAGCGATGACAGCCATACAAAGCTTTCTGCATATTCCTGTTATAAATGCAGCTTTGGAGGCACTGACAAATACACGCTGGTATGCATATATATGCATTTATGCGATTAGCATGCATTGAAGATCTTGTATCAAAATCGATATTCTTTTCTCTAATGCTACAAGCACAACTATTTAATCTACTTGATGTTGCATCAGACACCAATTTAAAACGAAAAAAAAAAGAGACATTAATCCATTTTTTCTAGACCGGTACTCGCAATACATTGCTACGTCAAGTAGAAAATAGGACAGCTTATAACAGGAGCCAGCAATCTAGCTCCACCATTTCTTTCTGTGCTTCATGTAGATTTGTGTGTGTGTGTGTGCATTTTTTTTTAGGATTTATTTTTCTATTTCTTTCACCCTTCTTTATATTCAATTTATTTTTGTTTTGATCGTATCTTTAGTTTCTTTTTCATATTCCACATCTTCTTCTTTTTCTTCTTCTATCCTGACTTTTCATTCGCCTTGTACGTTGCATGCTCCTTCATTTATTCTTTCTCTTATACGTTCCTAAAATGTCGTGTAAAATCATTTGCTCTCTTTTCTCAAATCCTCCAATCGTTCTTGATTTCTATCTTTTACTTTCACACGTACGTCATTTTTCATTTTCGACTTTTCTCCGATTTTCCAGTTTAAAAATGTGTTTGTTTCTTTCTATTCCTTTCTTTCTATTCCCGCCAACCTTTCTAACTTCTTCTGTGAAGATTTTCGTCCGTATTTTTGATATTCTATCAATTTATTTCACAACGAAATTTTCGTCTTTATTCTATACTCTTTTTTTTCAAATCATTTGGTCTCTTTCTTTTCCATCCTTTCTTTCTTTTTCTTCTGAACTTTTAAACTTCTTTAATGTAGTTTGTCTTCTGTAATATCATTATTTTAGCAATTTTCTTCACTACATATTCTTTCTTCTCTTGTCAACGATTCTTTTTTTAAAATCATTATTTGGTCTCTTTTTTCAGCAAATATGCTCGAAGCGTTTGTGATTAAGATTCGTGTAACGATTACGACATTTACCACCAAACGCAGCCATGTTTTGTATTGATGGTAATCTGAATATCCAACATATCAATGTTTTGAATAACAATCTTCGAAACTTCTTCAAAATGACTTCGTTGGTAAAAACATCGATAACGAATTCATCTTAATTGTTCGTGGTCAGTGTTCGAGTTTTATTGACTGGTAGTGTGAAAGAATGTCTATAGTTTTCACCAGTTTTAATCATCATCATCATCAGCAACAGCAGCCATTTCAGTTACTATTTTCTGAAAATTCATCATCATCATTTGTTTAGCATCGTCGATTGGACAAAGACCTTCGCCAAGATTCGCCCGACTACTCTAGCATGGGCGTTGCGTAACCAATACTTTCTGAACTTGTTTTAGTTCATCATCTCATTTTTTCAGGCCACGGTTTATCACATCGTATATGGGAATCTGTTGTGAGTCATGATGTCCAATGGTTGCCTGAGATTCTTGCAGCATGACCAGCCCACCGCTCAATAAGTTTTCTAATGGATTCTATGGTGTCTCTGACTCCTGTCCTGTCTCTAATGTACTGCGCAGACTTGCGATCTGGACTCCAATAAATACAACGGGGAGGAGGATAATTGGACACTAAGGATTCACCAATAACTCTAGGAAAAAATGGACCTCGAACCGTTGTTAATGTTCCATTCTTTTGTTGTCTTTTTCTTCTAATTAGCAAAAGTTAATGTAGTACAAAGTTCGAATAATTATTTATGGGATTGCGTTAAATTAATGTAGAAGTCTTTGTCACTTCCGATTTGAAGGATATCGTTGACAATAAGCAATGATTTGAGGACATGAACAAGAGCATTCATGCAGGTTTTTTTCTTTTTCCCTCGACTAACTCTTCTCTAGTTATATATATATATATATATATATATATATATATATATATATATATATATATATATATATGTATATATATGTATATATATATATATATATGTATATGTATATAATGCATATACACTCATATGTGTACATATACGTGTATGATAATCTCCCCCCCCCTATCTATATATATATCAAATTAAAAATCACGAATTCAGTGTCTGGTATATAGTGGGTTTATTCCATCGAGTGCTCTATGCGCAAACATAAGAGTAGAGCTTTAAATATGGTGAAACGTTTATAAATGTTAGAATAGCCACAGAGAGAGAGAGAGAGAGAGAGAGAGAGAGAGAGAGAGAGAGAGAAAGAGAGAGAGCGAGAGCAAAGTAATAAAGAAGCAAAGAACACACCAAATCACACATTTTGTCTCTTAATATTTTTCATATCTTCAAAAGAGGCAATAACAGAATAAAAACACAAATATAACTGTAAAAGAAAAAAAAAGAAAAGAAGGAAAATAGAAGTTTGACTAGAATAATTGTGTGTGTGAGCTGCTCTATTCAGTAAAGCGACGCCAGAGAGCGAATAGCGACCCTTGTCCGTTTTATCCTATTTTTTCCGAGCCCCAAAGAGAACAGAAGGTCGGTTTAATGTGGTGAAACCACTCACGAGAACGTATGGGTGGGATAACACAAACGTTCTTTTTTTTTATCCCCGCAGCTATAGCCGCAATAACGTAAGAGCGCTGTTCTTTAGGTCTCAGGACGAATCCTGGGCCCCTTAGACTTGACTACACAGAGCAGTACCTGCCCAAATCGGTCATGGTGTCACATCTGCGCCCGCCTGGTCTCAAATGGTCAAGCGCACCACACAATTAACCTCTGTCCGTTTCATTATACTGGCCGTTGACTTCAGAAAGGCCTTCGACTCTCGACAAATCCCCACGGCCATTGATGCTATCATATAACAAGGCGTAGATTCAGTATATGTCAAAGTCCTGCCGCATATTTACTGACATAGCTGTTCCTTTATCAGGCTACGTAAAGACTCTGATCTCTTTCAGCTCAAAAAGAGGGTAACATACGGCGATACTACCTCACCCACAACCTGCCTAGACTGGGGAAAACAAAGGAATCAGAATAGACGGCAAATACTCAAGTACCCTTAGATTCGCTGTTAGCATCATCCTTTTCGCTGATAACCTTTGTGATCTCCATGCCAGACTGAAAGAAGAGAACGAAAGAGTAGACCATTGCATAAACTTCAGTGAAACAAATGTTATGTATAACAAACATGTAGAGGACAAAAACAACGATCAGAATATAAAATGAGGAGCTATAGAAGGTAGACCACTGCATCTTCCCAGGACAGCGAAGAAGAGCATACAACCGGTGCATTCTCCCGATAATCATCTATGGAACTGAAACATACAACCTTATCAAAAGATTAACCTTTAAGCTGAGAATCATACAACATGCACAAGAGCTAATCATACTAAACGTTACATGGAGAGATCACAAGATTGCACAGTATAGTAGAGGAAAGACAGGGATCAGAGATATAGAATCCATTAGGACCCTCAAATGGCAATGGGCTAGCCATGTTGCAAGAATGTCAGACAATGGCTGGACATTCCACCCACCACGTGGATCCCCAGATATCATATGCGAAAATGTAACCGGCAGAATATGAGATGGTGTGACAAACTAGGCAAGTTCAGTACGTATTGGTTCCGCAACGCTCATGATAAAGAGGTCTGTCGAATATTGAGGAAGGTTCATGTCCAACGAAAGACGCTAAAAAGCTGCTGCTATTGATGATAATATTGTCAAACTCCAGTACAACGTCTGGAGTTGACTTTGTTTTTCCCAGAAACAGATGCAATCCTCACCAAAACAAATAAATCGATTTTTAAATCTTAGATATCAACGAAAATTTGTCATACGGATAAGCATAGGCTTGTTTCATTCTAATGAATAAATACATTTATACCAAACACTGTATATTTTTGTAAAGTTTCATTTCCCCAACCGTGATTTGAAGTCACGACCAGCTGATTGCCACGAGGCTCCCTAACTAATTCAGCTAGATTGAGAAGTCGCAGAATAGACGAAAATTCGTCACCCAGATACGCACGGACTTATTTCATTCTTATAAATAAATACATTTATACAAGAAATATGATTTTTAAAAATTTGTTTCGTATACAATACCAAAGTTGCAAATTACAGTAATCATCTTCTGATGGAATAAAAGTTGGAATAGAGAATGATACTGAAACAGCCAGTTTTATCTCTCTCACTTCTCTCTCTTTCTCTCTCTCTCTCTCTCTCTCTCTCTATATATATATATATATAGAGAGAGAGAGAGAGAGAGAAAGAGGGGGTAGAGAGAAAGATTACAGGAAAGACGATGAGGAGTGCGCATGCGTCTGAGCCTCTGTATGAGAAGGCAGAAAGCATTTATAGATATTTCTTGGCGGTAGTGGATTTTACCAGCTTCTGTCAGATCTAATATTGAGCCAGTGAAAATTCTTCCGGTTGCAGTTCGTTTCTATAATTGAGCTGTGTAGGGAAAAAATTCACACTTTTTCTGTATCCATATTTCTAGGAGTACTGCAAATTTACAAATATGTTAAAATGAAGAATGACCATCAATCTCTTGCTCGGAAAGGTGCGCTGCGTAAAAATCAAGCACATTTTACTTATCTTTTATTCAAACTTTGAAAATTTATGCGAAAAGATAGAGCATAGGACTGTACAGAAATAGAAATATGATAAATAAATATTCATTCTAATAACGAACGATTTGAATTTCTTGTTCGTTTATCGTAACACTCGACTCTTCTACCAAGACGAAACGGGCCCAGAATATTCTTGAAAAAATACTCCCTACTCATCATTTCAAACTATGCGCTCTTCCTGTTAAAAGAACTCAGTATTTTTTCTGAGAAAAGACAGAACATCTCCAGCAGAATATATCCTTGATTTTTCCCCTACGTATTCAAGGTGTTGATCATATGAAATGAAATGAAATCGAGACACACGCCGTCGAGCAAAAGCATTACATCTGCGTCCATTTGGTGAGAAATGATAATCAAAATATGAATTTTGATGATCATCGATCTCCTACGTACCCTACGAGAAGAGGGTGTGACTCACCATGTAAAGCTATGGACTCTTCAACTGAAAAAAGTTCACTATCTTTTTTCATCTGTTTCCTCATGGGTATTACATGATACGAATGATAAATAAGTAAATGTGAAGACGTATAATTTTTCATGATTATCCCGAGGCATATGTTGCAGATTCCAAAAATCTCTGACATAGATTAGTCTTAATATTTTATGCTTATTTTCAATTTGATTAAAAACTTATGTCTGAAAGTATTTTACCAGGCAATTGCCAAGCCTGCGGAGGTGACATATGTCAAATTATCTAAAAATTCTTTCCAATTAAAATCCTCCGCTTTATTAGTACGGAGAGTTTTGCGTTGTAAATGAAGGAATTTCCCATTGGAGGGCTAAAAAACCTGGAATGAAATTTAAAAAATTCGCATCGGTAAATATTGTATTTTGTTGGTTATTAAAGAAGAAAAAAAGTGCGATAATTTTCCCATGTTTAAATTGAATATACATTTGTCGATTAAATGAAATGGATATATATGATCCGACAGAATGTTTATAAATTGCGTTATATTACATAGAAGCTCTTATTCAAAATGATCTCCTGTCATTACACAGTTGATATATCACTTGGCCTAGACAACGTAGATAATCTCATTTGAACATTTGCTATAAATCAAACACTTGGGTTCTTTATACTTTGGATCTTTTGAGGTGAGTTTACTTTACTTAGTTTTTTGCAATCTTTAGTTTACCTGTTGATATGTGGCCAAGATTTTTATCACAAAATCGTGTGGCCTGGCACTCACATTTTATCAATAGTACTACTGTTTGTTTAAAATTTAAAAAAAAATTCGTATTGTTGGTCTTGATCTGTACGTGACAAACGGTTTATTCTCTTTTTTTTTAGTGGAATTCGTAAGATTTCTTAGTGATTAAGGGTTCTAGATAAATTTGTACCATCAAGTCTTTAATTTTCATAAAAAAAAAACGATGTTAACATTACGAGGTAGGCTTTTCTCTTTCTCGGTCGGTGGTTTATATAATTTTCTGTCAATATAATTTATATCTAATATAAAACTGTACCATTGATGTAATATTGTCATCTTATATATCAATTCAGATTGTAACTGTATTTTATAAGCTATATATTTCAATATCTTTTTTGATTCAGAAGTTTCCAAATGTAATTGAAAGATCCAGGGAAATCAACTATACATTTTTGGGCTTTTATAAGAAAATAAAGAAGTCCAAATACGAAATCGTCGATTCTCTATTATTCCTATTTGCATGAGAACAAACAAGGCAATCTCCAGGAAAAGAGGAAAAAATACTCTAACACATTTCCTCTTGCCATAAGAACTTTTCTTCTTGACTTTAATATTTAATCTGTAAAGATATTCAACATGCTTAGCTTTAATATCTTCTTCCCTTTGTTGCCTTATTTTTAGTATTGCTTCATCTATCTTACCGAAGCTATTATAGCCATTTTCTCAGAATTTCTCCATAATCTGAATTGAAAAAGATGAATTGATACATACCTCTCTAAAATGGTCAATTACATGTTGACAACCTTTAGCACGTCTTATGTATATTTATATCTTTATATAAGGGAAACGCAGATTCACTGATGTATGGTAAATTACGATTTTTACAAGATAATAGATAAATAAGATTATAACTGAATATATTTTGTTGCTTACATTGGATTTTATATTCTTTCGTTGGGATTAATACATCACACGTTTAACATAATAATCTCAAAAGGAGCCAACATAAAATCTCCGGCTTAATGAACCCCATTCGCCATTTCGGAAGAAGGAGTTCCTACTTCTGTACTCCTACGGACAACGGCATTACCCTGTCGTACTTGACCTCCTATGGGTTAAACACTATAGGAACTCACTTCTTCTGAGAGCTACTCCGCTCTAGCTTGAAATTTAGTATAAAAAGGAATAATTCAAAACGAAAAAGATTTTGATTTTTTACAGTATTTTTTCACTTTGAACAAGCTTCAGTACCTTTAATATCAGAGAAGTACTCAAATAAGATGGTAACCTAGCCTTACATATCCGAATACCTAATATATAGTCTAGAAAGGTTTACAGCTTTAAATACTAAACATTAAGAAAACTTCTGGTATTTTTTGTCACCTCAGTCACTTATTTCAATATCAGTCAATGCAATGCATTGTGATCTTCTTCAGTGTGCCCCCCCCCGTTGTATGTATTCTTTGTTATTAAGGTACAATGTGTCATTTTTTTTTGTTGGGATCATCAGTTGTTTACAATGTTACCGTTTCGGTGATTTAAGAAACAAAGCAGTTATATTAACTTGGCACCCCAGCAGTGTTGATCAACCATCACCACCCTTTTAGCTATGATTGATATATAGCTTATGTCATACATATAGTTTGTCATTTTATACGGAATGTTGTTATAATGTATTGTATATGGATGTTATTTTATACTACACACCTTTCATTTTTTTAAAACAAGGTTTACTCACATAGGTTTCTCCCAAAACATTTTTAACGATTAAGGAGCAGTAAGTATAACAGACGTGACCCGCTGTTCCTATATATATATATATATATATATATATATATATATATATATATATATATATATATATATATATGTGTGTGTGTGTGTGTGTGTGTGTGTGTGTGTGTGTGTGTTAGTTTGTGTATCCATGTATATATAAGATCTCAGATATCCAATTATCTCTCTCGCACTAGATGTCCAAATGGCTTACTGTTATTTTGGATTACACTGAAGAAAACGTCAGAGAAAATTAGGAGGGTTTTTTTTCTTCTTCACAAACATGCCTCGAAATTTAATAAATTATTTTGAATAACCTTCTTCTCTCCTATTTCTTCGACTACGACTGTACCTTTTTGTATTTACATGTGCAGAACTCATTCGAAAATTGCAAGCATTTCTCTGTAACTACAGCAGAGATAGTTTCCAGTTCATGTGCCGAATACAACTGTAATGTGGACAAAATTGGAATACTATTTGAGAGTCAATGAGCATTGATATCAAGTGAAGAATCATTCGAGGATGGCACGCCTTCGGCAGAGCAACCTCAACTTTCAAAAACAAGAAGATCCCATTTGAACTAAACAGAAGAGTTTGCAACCAATGCATCCTCCCGAAAGTCAGATATCGAGCTGAAACATGGAACTCAACCTGAAAGAGACTTCCCTTCAAACTGAAGACCCTGCAACGTGCACATGAAAGAATCATGCTCAACCTCACATGGAGGGATCACAAGACAGCACAATATATGAGGGAAAAAGACATCATAGAATTCATTTGAAAACTCAAATGGCAATGGACTGGTCATGTTGCTAGAATGGCAGACGACTGATGGACATCACGACCCAGAACATGGATCCCCAGAGATCACATGCATGACTGAGGCCGGCAGGATACAAGATGGAGAGATGAACTAGTTCAGGAAGTATAAGCTCCGCAAAGCTCATCATAGAGAGGTCTGGCGAATCCTTGAGAATGTCCAACAACAGACGCTAAAAAGCTGCTGCAGCTGATAATAATGATATTGTCCAACGACGGATGTTAAAAGTTTGGTGGTTATTATGATGATGATGATGATGATGATGATGAAGCATTGATGGATGATATAGAATTAAGGTTTGGTCTTTGAAATCCTTTCGTGACTTGTTTATACAAAGCAGTCTTATATACGACTGATGGACATTACGACCCAGAACATGGATCCCCAGAGATCATATATATATATATATATATATATATATATATATATATATATATATATATATATATATATATATATATATATATATATTCATATATTCTCTGCAATGGTTTAGTTAATATCTATTTCAGTTAGTATCTATTTTACTTGGGTATCACATAATTGATATTTATTACTGGGTATCATCAAAGTTTGAGGCAAAGATGTCTAACTGAAGAACCAATGTCTCTATAAACTGAAGAGCAACGAACATGACATTTATTTCTTGCTTTTCTTAATTAAACAATGTCAGAGCCTCAGAAGGCATGAGTAGCTGGACTGATCATCATGGATCTTGCGAAAAGTATACTTCAAGACCCGAACTCACAAACAGTGAATTAGGAAACCTGTTCTTCGCTATCTTCAATGCTTAATAGGCTTCATGATTCACATATTATCGACGATTTCCAAATAAATATTAACCCATAGTTTACATTTTAGTTTCTCAACCCAAATCCAAATTAGCCAATCATCATCATCATCATCATCATCATCATCATCATCATCATCATCATCATCATCATCATCATCAATCTTTCTGAATTTGTGTAGCTCGTCTCTCTATCTAATATTCTACCAGCCTCGGTTGCGCATGTGATCTCTGGGGATCCATGTCATGAGTCGCGATGTCCATCAGTTGTCTGCCATTCTTGCAACATGGCCAGCCCACTGCCATTTAGTTGAAACAAACCTTCTCTCTTGCATGCGTACTTCTCGAGTAATAAGAATAATAGCGAGCGTACGTACATTTAAGTACTTTAGACATCAAGAATCATCAGTGTATTGGGAGGGCAATGACACAACTTGACATCCAATGCAGATGAATTTCATTATGAGAAAGAGTCTTTATAGATTTCATGAAGAAAGTACATGATCGATATTTTGATATGCTGATGGAGATATAAAACATACGTTGAAATGTTAACAAATTAAGCTCTCTTGCGGTCCTCATCGCTTTGTCAAAAAATAGCTTTAAGGATTGGTTCCATTGTTTTTATAGTGGTATAATCTCGACGCCTTGCTTGAAGAGACTTGACCGTCGATTAAGTCAAGAGCGCTTCACACAAATTTGACAAGCTTAAGAAAGACGCAGTGATCATCCAGCAGACTAACACACATCATTCACAGACATAAATACAGTTTCAAAGACACAGATGGAATGTTCTATGCTTTACTGTGTTCACACTCTTTCTATACATATTGATAAACGATGATGAGTGTATATGTATGGGCTTGCATGCATATGTGTGGTCGTGAGTATAAATGTGTTGCCACGCATGATACGTGCTAAACGAAACATTTTTAAAAAGTTGATACTTTCGTCATTTCTAGAGCTACAGTTATCAGTTTTTCAATCTTATTTCGAAGCTTGAACACTCTATGAATCAGATTACGGATTGTTCAAGCTTCAAAAGAAACAAAACGTAAACATCAATTTTTGAACAAAGGTCTGTAGGGCATTTATTTGCAACCAATTATACACACACACACACACACACACGCATATATATATATATATATATATATACACACACACACACATACACACACACACACACACGCATATATATATAAATATATATATATATGTGTGTGTGTGTGTGACAGAGAGGGAGAGAGAGGTGGAGTAGCCGGTTCAGCGTAGCGTTGCTCTTACCATTGAGCTAAACAGACGCCGGCAATGCAAACTGTTTCAACACCAAATTCTTATGTGTGCTTATTCACGGTCTGTATCTGCTCTATTCGTTCCTTTTAACACGACAGGTGTGTTATTAAGAATTGGATACATGATTCGACTGAATGAGTACAAATTGCATTATATCATATGGAAACCCTCATTTGAAATAATTTCCTGTCACCAAACGGTTATTGTATCACTTGACCTAGACAACGTAAATAGAATGAACAATTGAAGAAAATTGAACTGTCGCAGGAATCGAACCTGCGACCGATTCACTATTGAGCTAATAATGCAAAGGCCCAACTAACTATATTCGCTCCATATATATATATATATATATATATATATATATATATATATATATATATATATATATATATATATATATATATATATATATATATATATATATATATATATATATATATATATATATATATATCCAATGCTGGAAAATGCACTCATCAGCTCCAGCATTTACGCGTGCAAACGCCATATTTGCTGCATTCCAGTTCCTCAAGCGGCTTTGAATTAAGGACATCTTGACAGTTGCTCATGCAAGTTACATTCTAAAGATTCTCGAAGATTCCTTCCTGACTCTTCCTTTGATCTCTTCTCTTCTCGTTCGTTCGTGTTGTTGAGAGGCGGTTTGTCTTCTTTTCCGCTTCCAACTCCACGTATTTTGCCTCGTTCATCTTTCCGATCGTTCTTTCAATTGTTTAGAATCCTCCGAGCTTCTCTTTCTTTTTTTTTTTGTTTACTTCTCACTTCCTTCCTTCCCTTTGTGCAGCATCTTCGATCTGTAATGCTATTCTTAGTGTCTATCTCTCTTCTTAGTGTCTATCTTTGTTCTTGGTGTCTATCTCTCTTCTTAGTGTCTACCTCTCTTCTTAGTGTCTATCTCTCTTCTTAGTATCTATCTCTCTTCTTAGTGTCTATCTCTTTTACTGACATTCTGCATCCCAGATTTAAATCCTCTATTTTTTCCTCTTCCGGGTCTTCTATTGATTCTATTCATTAATTCAGTCATTTAAAGGGCATATTTTCTGCTAGAAATTATGTTTGTTTATTGAATTGATGCCCCATTCCTTACCCTCACTATACTGTCTCCTTCCCCCTTACTCCTTCCATTTCGAAACTCCCTCCCTCACGACACCCTATGCCTTCATGGTCGCTACTCATTACCTCTACCTACCTTTTTTCCCCTTCTGATTTTTCCCCCTACTTCTCCCCCTCTATTAGTGGATCATATCATGTTTCAGTCTCTCTCTTTTCTTTTTTTTTATTACTCTTAAAAACGCCGCTCCCTCCTCCTCCTCCACCCTTCTTCTTCTTCTTTTTTTTTCTCGAGTGATACCCCATAACTAAACTAGGTCACGAGGTCATTCCCTCAAAAGATGTGACACACGAAAAGCACTTCCGTAGATTAAGTAACAACAACGAGATAATGAGTACCGAAAATATAATGAGAGAGAGAGAGAGAGAGAGAGAGAGAGAGAGAGAGAGAGAGAGAGAGAGAGAGGAGCACTAAATAGGTTTGAGATTAATGAAGAAGTTCTGTTGCAGCGAACAAAACACAAAGAAATCCAGCGAAGCTGAGGCAAAGTGCTGGAATTATCAGCATGGCTGAGATAGAAGAGTCTCTGTCTTCATTCGCTCGTCCGCCGATCAAACAATAGAATGGAAAGAAAAAAAAGAAGAAAAAAAAAAAAAAGAAATGACATAAACAATAGTTATTCCAAATAAATCTTATCAATTAAAAGCCAATGTCATTCTTTGTTCGTTGGTTCGTTTCCAGTCGAACTAAAGCGAAGAAATTGATAAATTAAAAGAATCCTACCTATATTCGAACAGGTATGAGCAGGCTGGTGACGTATCCGTTAGACCAATATGCAACTGCTGGAAACACAGGTTGAATTTAGTTTACGAATATCAAGTTGAGAATAATTTTCAAACGTTTGTAATTACTTGAATTGATCAATTATGTTCCTCTTCTTTCTCCAAATAATACGGATGCGTTGAACTAATTCAAAACAACGGAAAATAAATCCAACATGACTAAAAAAGAAATGGCAACTGTTTTTGCGAGGACTATAGAAAATGTTCGAGGAAGTTCCTGTCCCACACGTTCTCCTGTAAGGTCCCAGGCGTTAATCCGACCTTGCGTCACATTCTATTCTCGGGTGCTCGGGTAAATAGGAAGTTGCTACTCTGTGCTACATGACATGCACCCTGAAACATCTTTTTCTTATTACATATTAACGTAACAGCTTTGTATCGGTGTAACGATAACGTGGTGGTAGCTTGAAGCTTTGACAAGGAAAAAGAAAAAAAAAAAGAAAAAAGATGAACGAATTATGACAGGTGAACCTATGACCGAATTGTAGACTGGGTGCCAATGACACAAGTAGTTCGGTTGCAAGGGTCGTTTCACGCGACCGACATGTATGATATTACGCGACAGAACCGTATTGTATGATATTATGCAACCAACATGAATCGTGCATCTGGCATACTTACCCACAATGACAAACTGCAGAGGATGAAATCGGAGAAAGTGGGTGACCAACATAAATTTCCACAATGGCTGGTGGCCACGTCAAAATGATAACTGGACAAAAAAGCAAGCCATGAAACGATTGATATAGGCTCACAAAAAATTATTGACTCGCGCTTTGGGATGGCAAGCCTTCGGCAGAGCAAGCCCAACTTTCAAGAACCAGATGATCCCAATAATCCTAAAAAGAAGAGTATACAACCAATGCATTTTCCTGATAGTCACTTATGGAGCTGAAACATGGAACCTAACCAAGAGACAGACCTCCAACTGGTGGCAAACTGATTAGTTGGATGCTCTGACCAATTCTTCGGGATCAAAGTGTAGTATCTGTTCCATGGCATAGCATGAGGCGCATATACTAACACTTGCCCATCGAATGGGCAGGAGATTGTGTGGGTTGACATCAAAGACCGAATGCGCCAGTGCAAGCGTTAGCCAATGAAGTTAAACTGAGGCTTCATTTGCTAAGCACATCGGGGAGCCTTTGGACTCATCCTTTGGCTCTCCCATTATTACTAGACCAAGCTGCAGGTTCTCTGTTTCCCATCATGGAGAGACCACAAGACAGCATAATGTATAAGGAAGAAAACGGGTGTTTGTGACATCATAGAAACTATTAAAAACTCAAATGACAATGGGTAGGCCATGTTGCAATGAAAGACAACCGATGGACATCACGCCTCACTAGATGGATCCCTTGAGATCACATAAGAAACTGAGGTTGACGGGCCATAAGATGGAGAGATGAACTAGACAGATTCAGGAAATAAAGGCTCCACGACGCCCATGATAGAGAACTGTGGCGAATCCTGGGAAAGGTCTATGTCCAACGATGGACGTTAAAAGACTGATGATGATGATGAGTCTGGCGAGAAACTTTGGCGAAACAAGACCTCTGTGTGAGCTTAACTTATCACCAGCCCAAGGGTGGGCGGAGGAGGGAGAATAGTTTGGAAATGTCCTGTTTTGAGAATATCAATAAAGTGTAACCCTAACTCTAACCCTGGGTGTAACTAACTGTGCACCGGTGCTGGACGGATTTTAATAAAAAAATCATATGAACTTTAAGATAACGATTTCCTTTGTGGTACGAATACTGTCCGTGTATTTTCTATCCGTCTCCTGTATACATTCTGTCGAGTGTATGTTGGTACAGACGATCACCAGTAGTGAGAGATCCAGTGAGGATCGAACCCACTAATAACGGCCAACAGGTTTAGCTTGCTGTCCATTGCTCTGCAACATGTGTCCTAATTCATTCTATTTCATGTGATCAACTCTCTAAATGTAGGGGGAAAATATTCCGAGATATATTTCGATTGGGATATTCTGTTATTTTTTTTTTTTTTTAAGAAATACTGAATTCAATACCGGGAGAGAGCATTGTTTGAAACAGTGGGTAGAAAGTTTTGTTTTTTTTTCAAGAATATTCTAAACCCTCCCACCTTCTTTCTGGGAAAGGGTCGAGTGTTACGACCAGCGAACCAAGAAAATCACACCGTTCATTGCTAAAGTAGATTTTTAATTCAAATATCAATATTTAAGAGAAAAAAAATGAAAACGAGACCGAGAAGTTACCTTTCCCTGACCGAAATTATTAACAAACTAGAAAGATACATATAAAAATGAACAGAGAATCAAGAAACATAGATACGACATCTACATATGGAGTAGAAAATAATTTCAAAAGGAATAGAACAATAATAAATGATAGGAAAACGGGGAAAGTTGAAATAGTAAGTGAAAATAAAAATAGAAATAAAACTGATTGACGAAAAGAGGCGTAATGATCCAATGGTACATCAACTTATCGCGATGTTTTTTTAATGTTTGGTAATACACCAATACATAACATTTCGGTAATGACACTAATAATTTTTTAGGCTTATGTCAAATTTTAAAAATGGCATCGTGTTTTTTTGTTGTTGTTTTGTTTTGTTCCTCTTTTGCTAGAAAGTAGGTATCTATGCGAACTTCGCAGACATAATTACCAGAAATCGACTTCTTACTTGCGAAAAACACGTTAAAAATGTTGGAATCTTTGCGTCATCGGTGAGAAAAAATTTGGATAAAATATGAGATGAAGATGATCAATGTACACCTTGTAGATCGGGAAATAATTTTGAATATAAATAATAAGTTGTGACTTATGTAAACAATGATGAATGGGATGAAAAATATGAAAATAAAAGATTGTTTTACATCATCTCATCCTTATGAAGAACGTCAAAGTTTCTTATGTTTTAATCTATTCACCTTTAGAAATTTCCATGTACTCAAAAATAAAGGTTTCGATTTTCTTCATGAAAGTTTAAATTGCATAGAATTTTTCGCCAAGTATGGCGGGTATGCATGCATGCCATAAAGCTATCTATCTATTTTCCTCAACAGGAAATAGAAACAGAGGGATAAAATTGATAAAATTCCCTAAATAATCATGAACAATTTTCCACTTATTAAAATTTTCTCATGTCAACATTTAAACGATTCTCCATGGCTATAAACCGGAGAGTTTTGGTAGCTAATGTATTCCTGTTTGTATTGATATGACAGGTTGAGTTTAAGATGACCTTTTTTACCTGAGGTCGATAGAAATAGTGCTGTCACGTTTGATGGATCAGCCAGAAAACTGAATTTAAGCCATTCGACAATTCACTGTCATCGGCAACCACTTGGAAAAGGTGCCTAATCTAACCATAACTAGATAGTTTTGGTAGCTAATGTTTCCCAGCTCGTATTGACATGACAGGTTGAGTTTAACGCTGATCTTTTTTTTTGCCTGAGGTCGTTAGATACAATGTCGTTACAGTTGATGAATTGGTCCGAAAACTGAAGATAAGCCATCACTGTCATCGACAACAAATTGGAAAAGTGCCTAATCTTAGGAAATAGGTTCCCCATGATTTCACAGAGATCAACTGTAAAGTAGGGTTGGATATTTGCACCATCTTCATTGCACTCTCCTGAAATCTGTCTCACTATTTTCGATTGATTAAAGACAAGTTTAAAAAAAATGGATATTTAACAAGAATACAAACCGACGCAAACAGTGGGTTCGTGTGGGCAAACACGATAAAACGCAATACAAAACGTACCTCAGTTAAAGGAAATTTTGGCCAAAGATTGGTAAGATGACGTTGATTCAGTCCTGTTGACTTAATAACCGATTATTTTACGGCTAAACTAGACATTTATTGTCAGCGGTTGGAGCGATTAAACACTGCTTCAAAGGGGAAGGAACCCATTTTGAACTATCGCGAACGTGTGGACTTCCATCATGATAATAGAAGGCGCCATACAGATAAGATTATCATCTCGTGAGATTGAAAACTTCGAGAGGGGAAAAATTCACACCCACTCTATTCTCCAGAATTTGCTCCAGCTTATTACTACCGATTCGAGTCTACAGAACCATTTTGATGAATTAGTTCTTGGAATATACAAAGAGATGAAAACTATGATTTATCTTCAAACGGAGATTTTTCACAAAAACCGTATTATGAAGCTTGTGTATCGTTGAAAGGAAGTTTTTAACAACCGTGTTATTGAATGGATTCTAATTAAACATATTTAAAAGAAAAAAAAATTACTCAACATGAATTCGGACATTACTTATGGGTTGATCTAGTATCTATCTACCCATCAACACACGACCACTTGTATTGATGTAAATTATATTTCATCTGACAGTATTACATTAAACAGACGATTTGGAAAGCCAAAGTAGACGTTCAAAATGAAATTGTTTCGTTGCAATCTTTATTTTCTGAATATATTAGCCTTGACTAACGAAACATGCTAAATTGAATAACATTTACTTTGGTTTTCCGTATAGCCTTTTCAAGGTGACACCCCCTATATATATATATATATATATATATATATATATATATATATATATATATACTTACCAAGGGTCAAGAAAGAGGAAAGGCCGAACAATACACGCACACACCACACACATGCATGTGTATGTATGTATGTATGTATGTATGTATGTATGTATGTATGTATGTATGTATGTTTGTCATCGGGGAAAGCACCATTCATTAGGTCTATATTTTTTCATTTAATTTTGCGGGGAAACAATATTAGATTGAAAATATTCAATAGTCGATTCCTGCTTCAAGCACATTTCGAATATTGAATTGTAAGATAAATGGCAATAAGTGGGTTTAGATCAGAATCTATCTATCTCTCTCTGCACATACACATATGACCGATGCGTGCACACGCGCATGCACACACACACACACACACACACACACACACACACATACATATAAATATGTATATACTTGAATTCTAAAAATTGAAAAAGTAAGGAAAAGCCACACTAGAAGTTATCAATCTACTAAGATCCGGTATTTCGCAAAAAATAGTGTGTTGGTAGTCTGAAAAAAGTAGAGTGTTGGTAACTTCAACCAGTTTCGTGTTGCTGTCATCAGTGGGATTTTCTGAACTGAGAATGTCTCTTGTTAGAGCTCATCTGATATTTCGTTTTTTTATTTTTTGAGGAGTGTGTGTGTGTGTGTGTGTGTGTGTGTGTGTGTGTGTGTGTGTGTATGTGTGTGTGTGTGTGTGTGTGTGTGTGTGTGAATATAAGTTAGTCAGAAGTAGGGGCTATCAGTCAGTGTGTATCAGAAAGGAGTTTTCCCTTTTTCTCTCTCTGTGGAAAGTAGGGGTCTCTTACATGGATGGGTTTGAGTTGAAGGTACAAAAGTACGTGTGAAAGAGGGGTTTTCTTTTTCCTTTCTTTCACTCCAGATGGGGAAGTGGGGAGGTGGGGAGGTGGGGAAGTTTTATTTATTCAGATTTCCACGGACGGGTAGTCTAAAGGGTCGGAGAAATTTTCAACAAATTTTATGAAAACAGTAATTAGAAATTAAAACAGAAAATATAAAAAACAAAAATTAAAACAAGAATTAGAGCAGGGTTTAAGAAGTTAGAAAATCAATTAGAAGAGTTTAAAATGTCGTTAGGTCTTCAGTGGGAATCGGTGTTTTTAATTAGAACTTCGAATTAACTAATTACAGTTTAATACAGGCTTCAAAGTTTCAATAAAGTCGTTTCTTTTCTTATTAATCGTATAATATTGTATGACTTCGTATGAAGTAAATTATTTCTAAGGTTAGCTGTTTCTCGTATGCATTCATTGCTGCACTCTTGGCAAATAATGGTATAAATAATGTTTTGAACGACGCAAGATCAATTGACTTGGACTTTGGAGGTTGTATCACGCTTAAAAGTATTTTAAATTCTCCCCGATAGATGTATCCATAGGACGATTGTACTATTTTTTTCTTCATTTCCTTACATTTCATTTTTCCTTATATCTCTCGAACCCTTTTTAGGGAATTCAAGTATATTTCTCATATATATATATATATATATATATATATATATATATATATATATATATATATATATATATATATATGATCAATTAAAGAAAATGGGGCTGTAGCAGGACCTAATATGTCCATTACCTAATACATAACTTTCATAACCTTCGCGTTGAAAGAGACGAAAAAGACCGAGAATAAACGAAATGAGAATTTGGGTTCGGGGTAGTTGTTTGGCCTTTGAATTATCGGCGGCTGTTCAGCTCGATGGTAAGAGCATGGCTACGTTGAAACGGCTGCCCTATCGGTGACAGGTTCGATTCCTGCAGTAGCCATTTTTTTAAAAATTGATTATTCTATTTACGTTGTCTGAGTTGAGTGATATATTAACAGTGTAACGACGGGAAATTACTTCAAATAAGTTTCTATTTAACATAACACGATTTATAATTGATTCTGTCCGACCAAGTATGTCCATTACTCAATATATATATATATATATATATATATATATATATATATATATATATATATATATATATATATATACGTATGCGTGTCAGATTGAACAGACAATTTGGCAAGCCAAAGTAGATGTTACAAATGGGATTTCTATATTTAATTTAATACGTTTCGTTAGTCAAGGCTAACATCTTCAGAAAATGTATGAAGTTGATATAACATAAATCAAATTGACAACTTCCGACAAGTGTAGCTTTTCCTTACTTTTTACTTCATCTCGGTGTACATAAATGTTTGCTGGTTCGGGCTGTCAGTAATGATTTTATACGACAAATAACGAGGAAAAAAACCCATAAGTTGTAAACATAACTTCTTCTTCCTGAATTCATGAAAAATATGAAATTGTGCTAAACTTATATGCACGATCGATTTTCAGAATATTATAACTGTGGGTATAAAATGACGGATACTAGATACTAAGTATATGTGAAAGTCTAAGATTCCACTAGCTGAAATATAATAATTACAACCAGAAAAGGGGATGCAAGTTCATAAGAACCATTGTATTATATTATCACGGTCTGATGCTTCATCTTTAGAGCCCTGCTCCGCGTTCTTCTCTTGATGAAACACTGAAGCATAACTCGGTGATTATCACCTGTCTTAGATGTTCCGCAGACACATTTCATCATTTGGAAGGCCAAGGTAGGAACTAAACTACATGAATCGTACTGTAACGACTTTACTTAGTCGTTCAAAACTGTACGGACACGTCTTAGTAAGTATTATTGATATATTGCGTTGCAGAATATAGAAAATATAATTCAATCGATCGGTGTCTGATATCGGACATTATTTACGGAAAGACACGCACACACACGCACAAGCACACACACACACATGCACACTCCATACACACGCATGTATATGTATGTATGTATGTATGTGCAAGCATGTTTGTAGGTGTGTATGTGTGATCAGGGAAAGCACCATTCATTAAGCTCGAATTTTTTTTTCATTTAATTTTGCGTGGAAACAATCGGAAATTTCCGGAGTCGATATTCAATGTTCGATACCTGATTCAAGCACATTTCGAATTGTAAAATATTTGGTATTAAGAGGGTTTAAATGAGAATCTGTCAATCTATCTATCTATCTATCTATCTATCTATCTCTGCACACGCACACACATGACCAGTGCACGCACACACACATACAGATACACTGGAAGTTATCAATTTGATAAGATCCGATATTTTGCAAAAAATATCCTTTTGGTAGTCTCAAAATTGTTGTATGCTGATTACCTGAACCAATTTTGTGTTGCTGTCACCAGGATGATTTTCTTAACTGATAATGTCTGTTGTTAGAGCTTATCTGAAATTTCTATCTATCTTAGGTTTTATATCCGACCAAAGATAAATTTAACTTGCTTGTCAAATTTAATTCAATGTTCTTAACTTTTATACAATATGAGAGAAAAAAAAAAAAGAAAAAGAGAATTGAAACATATTCTAATATAAAATAAATTCGTCCAGTATTTAAGAAAGGGAATATTTATGTCTGGAAAATCTCGTTTATTTGTTAAAAAAATTAAACGTGATAAAGAAATAGAAATTGAAATAGAATTTGAACTACTCAAATTTACGAACTGAAATGTCATTAAATGATAACAGTATTTTGATAATCGAGATAAAAAGGAATCCATCCATAATTATCCACAATGATCTTAATATAACGAGAAAGATGTAAGTATGTATGGAGGCTCAGTGGCGTAATATCCAGATTCATTTCCCCTAGACATTCACAGCTCGTCCGGAATCGAGAGGACTAATATTAAAAAAGAAAAAGAAAAAAGAAAGCACTGGATGGAAACTAACCATTGGAACAAACTGGCTTTAGAAGAGGCTACTCAGTCTTGGACCACCTCAAATCAATAAATCAGCTGGAAGAAAAAGCAGCAGAATACAAAATGCCACTTGCTGTAGCATTTATAGACTTCAAGAAAGCCACGGACTCAGTGGAAATTCCAATGATCCTGAACATATATATACAGTCACATCAGCTCCTTTATTAGGCTACATAAAGACCCCAAGCTCTTCCAGCTCAAAAAAAAGGTGAAAGACCAGGTGATGTCACTTCACAGGTTGCCTCGAGATGATCCTCTGAAATCTAGACTGAGAGAATAAAGGAATCAGAATAGACGACGAATACATGAGCAATCTCAGATAAGCAGACGACATCGCTTTTTTTCGCAGAAAATCTACACGACCTTCAACTAACACTAGATGAACCAAATAAAGATAGCAAGAAAGTCGGCCTACACATGAACTTCAGCAAAACGAAGATCACAAGCAAGAATCACGTCGGAATAAGAACAACGATCAAAATCGGAGACGCAAAACTGGAGAAAGTAGACCACTATATCTACCTAAGACAACGAATCTGCATAATACCCATAAAAGAAGAAAAATCAAGCGAAGAATCTCTCTAGGATGGCCAGCCTTTGGCAGAGCAAACTCAACCTTCGAAAACAAGAAGATGCCATTAATCATAAAAAAAGGTATACAACCAATGCATCCTCCTGACAGTCACATATCGAGCTGAAACATGGAACTCAACCTAAAAGAGACTGACCCTAAAACTGAGAAGCATGCAACGTGCACATGAAAGAATCATGCTCACTGTCACTTAGAGATCATATGACAGCACAATTAAGCAAGGAACCCCCCCAATGGATCAGGAGTCCGAGACATCATAGAATCCATCAGAAAGCTCAAATGGCAATGGGCTGGTCATGTTGCAAGAACGGCAGACAACTGATGGACATCGTGACTTACAACATGGATCACCAGAGATTAAATACGCAACAGGCCGGCAGAATACAAGATGATGAGACAGACTAGACAAATTCAGAAAATACTGTCTCCGCGACGCCCAAGACAGGGAGATATAGCGAATCCCAGAGATGGTTTTAGTGCAAAGACTGATGATGAGAATACTAAAGAATGGGGAATCAAGTTGAATTGATGCATAGACGTTGCAGTTAAGTTTGTTTGAAGTCTGTTCACACATTTGAAAATTTTGTTAACTTTTAGTTTTGAATTAAAACTAAAATTGAAGTAAAAGTTAAAATTAAGTTTCAGCTAATATTTATAAATTGTGGTAAAAAAAAGAATTAACTTTTCTCTAAACTATTGAAACAATGTATTGCTGGGAAGGAAGAAATTTAAGGGTATGTAAGACAAAATAAATCTGGCGGGGGTTCAAAATGATTGGGTGGGGGATAAATTTCCTTGGGGATATACAAAAAGGGGTGTACATCAATTCCCCGTACCCCCCACTCTGCACTATACAAGAAGCATCTTTTCTCTCTGTGTATATCTATTTCTTTCAACTGTAAAAAGATAAACATCCGTTCTCTCTCCCTCTCTCTCCCTCCCTCGTCTCTCTCTCTCCATTGTGAAAAAATGAACATCCTATCTCACTTTCTTTCACCCCATCGTAAAAAGATGAACACCCTCTTTTTTCTTTCTTTTGTTCTATCATAAATTAACAATTACCCCCTCCCTCTCAATCTTTCTTTCTCTCTCTCTTCTATTTATTCTGAAACCACATAAGAGATGCGTACATAAGTAAACCGGTACCAAATAAATGTTCATTTCAGTGTGGATTTTTATTGTAAATCGAGCAGCCCCATCTCCTATCGAGAACCATAAATCCGATCTTCATCCAATTTGATACTGCAATATCCTGCGCATGGACCAATATATATCTGGCAAATATCAACTTCTTACAATGGTCAGTTGTGCGGTTATCTCGATGCACATACACACATACACACACTCACAGATACACTAATATACAGGCACACACACACAAACGGAGATTTCTCGAATTATAGTGAGATTATTCTCAACATGATTCTTTACGCAAATATCAAATCTTATCATCAAAATACATTTTGTTCTCGGAAAGAGAAAGGCCCTATCCACCATCTATTTCCAAATGTGGTAGCCATTAGTGTTATTTTCAGCTCTTCAATCACTCGATGACAGTCTGGCAGTAATTCTAGATTCTTTTCAAAACCTTTTATTGGTGCCACGTCGACTAATAGTACCACTTTGGCGATGCCGTTACACATCTTGATGCTCTCCGATTCTCATCTTTTAGTTTAATATTCTTATCATCTTGAAAGGCACAATCAAACATGGGTGAATTACATCCACTGTTTTCTGCAGAGAAAGACGTTCGTTAGTTTCGGATGTTTCCATCCTCTCAGGTGAACATTTCTGGAATAATTTATCATCGTCTCTAGAACTCTTCACGTAAATATTCTACGTAGGCTATTATCAAAGATCGAGTGACGAGAATTCTTATCTCTTCAGCATTTTCTCAAATCTCAACAATTCAAGCAGCATTAGAAACAGTGGACCGAATCTGTCAACATGAGTTTCTTCAGTATTTAAGTTGATCGGGCTGACTGGCTATCTGACTGGCTATGTATTCATCATGAAGGCCGCACCAATTGTGCTCAAGGAATGAAAACATTTACTCACCTCTTGCCCCAAAGACGTTGATCACGTGGCAGTTTCCATCGAATGACGAACCAGACCTGTTTTTATCTTTGCAGTAAATTTTTCTCCGCTCACAGAATTCTAAAAACTGTGTCCAGTGCTCCAAAGACTATTGGGATGACTGCTACACATTTTCGGTAAGCATCAGGGTTCTTCAGATACGTTATGACATTTTGTACTCTATTTAAAAAACAACTGTTGAGCAAGTGTATTATTTCGTATATCTTTTTCTTTGGTTGACTATAATTTCTTTTCATGGTTTGAATTAGATACGTTGCTTTTGAATTCTCAATGTCTTCTGGAATCCCATCTACTTTGCACTGATTATTGTGTGTGATATCAAAGTATGATTGTATCAGTTGTCTTCATATTTCTACTCACAACAATGTACCATGAATATTATGTAGATAATGATCTTTGGACACTTATAATGCTGACACCAATATTACAACACTAACTATTTTGACTTGCAATTAGAGTAAAGGAGTAGAAGCTAAAAAAAAAAAAATCTTGAAATCCATCGTCAACCTCATATGGCAACAATTGAAATTGTTGAAATTGAAGTTGAAAGAGAACTTGAATTTCAAAACTAGCGACAACAGTGTAAACAGAGAATGAGTTACGATTCCTTCCATTAACGTAGTTAAGATTGTGGCTACTACTTGTGCTTGCACAAATATCAACTTGGGAAACCCCTAGCCAAGATCAATAAAAAAAAAGAGGCACATAGCAAGGAGACTCACTATTTCCACTATTTTACGAGATAGCGATAATACCGATCAATTTTATCCAGATGAATTTTAAAAGGGAACGAATTCCATGAACGTATCGGGAAAATATCAATCATTTGATGTACATTTGATATAGAACTATTTGCCAAGAATAAAACTGAACTGAAGACATCCATTCAAAGAGTCTGATTTTTCAGCCAAGGCCTTGGAATAGAATATTGGTTTGAAAAAGTCTGTGACAGCGTAATTCGGGAACCATATAACATACGTATTACCAATGAAATTTTCTAAATGTAATAATGTTAGCTTCGGACATCTTTTGGCAAATTATTTTTTGCAATTTAAAGAGAATAAAGGTATGGGGTCTGCGGTCAAATTCATCATCATCATCATCATCATCATCATCATCATCATCATCATCATCATCATCATCATCATCATCATCAGTAGTAGTAGTAGCAGCAGTAGTTGCAGCCTTTATTGTCCGTCGTTAGACCTATACCTACAGATCTCTCTATCGAAGGCGCCATATCACCAAAATCTCCTGAGCCTCTCCAAATCGTTGCACCATCTTGTTTTCTGTCGGCCATGATTTCGCCCATCATCTCTGGCGATCCACGCCGTGAGTTGTGATGTCCTGTGGTTGTGTCCCATTCTTGCAACGTGGCCTGCCCATTGCCATTTGAATTTTTCCATCTATCAATCTATGACTAAAAGTATGACACCGTTTATCGGTATGTGATATCCAAACAAAGTTTACATCGTAGCCACAGCTGATTAATGACAGTTTAGATCACTTATCGAGATAAAAAGGATCTATTCATTCCTTCCGCAGGATCCACCCGAAAATCCCATTTGTAATGTGGATTTTCAGCAAGTGTTAGTGATTCACGAAAGAACATACGATTCAGCTATAGGAATCGAGTTACGAAATAATAAGAACATTGAATGGAAAAGATGGAATGGAGTATATATATATATATATATATATATATATATATATATATATATATATATATATATATATATATAATAGGAAGTGGATCTGCTACACAAACAAGTTTATGTTTCTGCCCTTTTTGGGCCTCTTCAGGCGAATGATAATGTTTTTAGATTCTTATTTGGGGAATTTGGTGAGAGCCTTGTGGGTGCCGCTATGAGTGGGATGAGTTTTTCATATTGTTTTATTGTTTGTTGTAGTGTGTATGTTTTTTCTGGTGGTTGTAATTTACATGTCAAAGGGTGTGAGCCACGTGTGGAAGTTCGAGTTGTAGGTGTAGGGGCACTTTATGAAATGAATCCATCACATATCAGACATTACTTTATATCACATTATATTATGCTATATTGCAAACCTGATTTGTACGATATATATATATATATATATATATATATATATATATATATATATATATATATATATATATATATATACATACATATATATATATATATATATATATATATATATATATATATATATATATATATATATATACTTAGCAATATATATATTTCTATATTGAATGAGAGCTGCAGGAAAGTTTGACAAATGAAGCAAATTAATTCGACAATAGCGTTGCAAATATCGTGACCATTTGCTATTCGTTCATATTATTTGACACTGACACCACGGGAAATGCTTACATAGTTTTAAATTTCTCTCGTGCATGCACACACGCACACACATACATTTCGTTGATTCATAATCATAAATAAATTCCAATTATGAGAAAGAAAACTGGGACGAATCTGGTGAGAAGCAGTAGAAAGATGAAGCGGGAAACTGTATATCAGGCGGTCATGGTAGAAAAATATGAATTAGCCAAAACATTTTAAACGGGAGACAGACAGTGAAAATTCGATATTTGAACACTAGACAATTATCTAGCTCTGATTTCTCCTACCTATCACAATATATGATCTATCGATTTATCTTTGAAGTATATAAACGCTTGTGTCGATTATTTTCATTGCACATCTATGAGAATCTCGTTACGTACCATTCCCATGATGCCTTGCTTTACAAAAATCCTTTTGATTTTACTTTTTGCCTTTGCTTGTATTTAACCCGATCACCTACCACATACCTAACATTTCTCCTCTCACCAATTGCTTCAACTAACAGGTTTTTAAAAATGTCCCTGTATCTTGCAAGATCGATGTGTCAACTCGTACAATAACTACAAGCATAAAAAAAAATTAAAATATTAGCCACATTTTTCAAAAAGAAATACTCCTAGAAAGTCAATAAACTTACAAACTACTCAAGTAGGACTCCTCATGTTAGCAATCAATCAAGCTGAATATTTATATCTAAAAACTAACAATGTTTTTCTGTCTTTCTGTTTCGAGTGTAATTCTAGTGACTTTCCGGGAGAAAATGCTGGGTAAATACACGCGTATGAATTTGGCACAATGCCATTGATATATTGATGGCACACACACACACACACACACACACACACACACACACACACACACACACACACACACAAACATATATATATATATATATATATATATATATATATATATATATATATATATATATATATATGAATTGGGAGTGAAACTCAGGGAAATGCATTAAGAATCGAGACGTGCAGAAAGGTTTGGAGATCTGACGGACAACTAAACATTCACACAATTAGGGGGAAAATGAGGAATAAGTTTATATGGTTAGATTTTAGCTATCGACAACCGTAAAACTGTTGCAGCTCTATCGATTGGCACAGCTGTCACATAAGACCGACTTCTCGAGATAGAATGGATGCAAGTTCGAGTATCGCTGGGAGCTTTTTCTTTATTTCCATTTCACGTTGTTTGCCGATGGTAGTAGAATGACGTTCTGCACAGTTGTGATGAAAAGTTGCTAGAACTAAGATGAAAAAGAAAGTCAGAAATTAATTATATTTCGTCGAATAAAAATCCAAGATAATATATTTCCTAAATGGCATTCTCTTTTCCTGTAATTTTTTTTACAGATTAATTTCCTGAAAGCGTAATATTTTTCAAAAAATATGCCCATTTATGTATGAGATGTGTTCATAAAAAACTGGACTTTTAAAACAACAGACCAATGAAATGTTTAACCGTGCACTGGAATGACTAGCATATTATGTAGCTGTGATCTTGTCCTTTTGTATAAGAAAAAAAATGCTCGAAGCTACTTTGGCTAGTTTCTGAATGTCCCAATGCGTTTTTTCTCCAAGATGAACAATGAAAAACAACATTTTTGTTCTGCGTCAAGAAAAAAGAAAAACTGGAGTGGCCAATCTGAAGAGCTTGTCGTCTGTAAGACGAGAGTTGCTTTGTGCTTCGCCAAAAATTTTGTTCATCTGTCAGCAAACGCGAGATGAAAACGTGACCCGTTTAGCTTGGGGAGCATAAAACGCTAGGTACTCTATACACACGTTCACTTTGGGACGTGTAGCTCCCAAACTAATCAACATCGTACAGTTTTATTTTTAAATCCCCGTGACGGTAACATGGTAAACATCCGATGAACCCAAGAAGAGCAAATTTTCACTTAGTGTCATAATAACAAAGTATATGTAAAACGGTAGAGAAAATTTTTATGAATTACATTGAAAGACATTGGGAAATAAGTGACTGAAGTGACACACAAAAAAAATTGAAATTTTTTTTTGACGTGTTTACTGTTGAAAGCTGTGAAGCTTTCTAATATATGTATATGTGTGTATATGTGTGTGTGTGTGTGTGTATAAAGCTTTTTGGAGTATATATGTAGAGAGAGAGAGAGAGAGAGAGAGAGAGAGAGAGAGCCATGTGTATGTATGTCTGTGTGTGTATTCATTTTTGAAGGCTAAGGAGGAATAGTCATCGAAAAAGAGATTGAAGAGAAGACAATTTAATTATGATTAAAGTGAAAGAGAACTGCCGAAAGATTTTGATGGAACCGAAAGAAAAAGCCGATTATACAAAACATGTTAACAAAATTGAGTTCAATAATGAATTTACCAACAATGACCAATCGATACCGATCCGTTGATCTTGGTAAGCAAGAGTCCATAACAATTCCCGAAAGGCAGGCTCTAATGATTGCTTCAGTTTCATCCTAATCCCCCCGGGAGATCGTTTACAAACAACGGCAATAAAACATCATAAGACTGGTTTATCACTGGTGCCGCTTCTTTACAACAGGGGTATGAATCAGGTTCGTAAACTCCCGGCGCAAAGCACTCATCAGGATAATTTATGTAGACATATAATATACGACTCCCAGAATCTAATGTACTTGTTTTTAGTGTAAAGCGTTTAAATGGTTCATTTGGTAGGCTTTGTTGTCTTGACACTGAAAGAAGCGGCCGTTTAAGAGTGCAAAAGCTAATGGCACTGGGACCGAAATATAATTCATCCGAAAGATTAACTTTCTGGTCTACTATCGGTTATGGCGTAAATTGCCCCGTACTCTTGTTTATCTTCCGAGAGTTTTCTTTTCACACAAAATAAATACGTACTTTTAATTTGGTCAGGGTTCAATCTCATCTAAACAAGGGTGTCACAACCAAAAATTGGTAATTCTAGATGAGTGGTGTAAACTACGCACCTATGTATGTCTCCAATATCATAGCAGTGTAAGTTATTTTGACTATGAAAAACGGCATGTTTGAATATTCCAACAAGAATACATTATCATTCTTCAATACTTTTTAACCGACACGTTTGTTCTAGTATTCAATTGTATTTTGAATCGCTTTTTTGATACAACCGGAGAAGAATATTTCCAATAAATAAAGATCATAAAATAATGAAAATAAGTTTGGAATGAAGAGATAAAGAGCCTGAAGTAAGTATCAACATTGATTAGCTTAATTGATAAGCTCAAATGATAAGCATAATTGATAGGCACCTGGAGATATCTCATCGTTACACTTCATGTTCCGAGTGCACGACCGTTCGCTGTGGACAATTTAAAAACATTCACACACAGCGTATCATGATATTCACCAAGCATGATATAGGCACAAAGCCTGGATATTTACTAAAATTAGATTAATCTGGCAAAAGACCACTAGGAAATCATACTAGCATTGGTTTGCGAGACAAACTTGCTAAAAGCTACCCTGAACCTATTTTTTCACAATGATAGGATATTGCTCACAAAATTCCTCCAAAATTCATCACAGTATTTTTGTGACCTCATATTCTCTATTTCATTGCTATAACCACTGGATAATCATGACAAGGGATAACAATAAATACAATTGGTATCTACGGTATTCGATAGAAACAAAGACTTTTTGCTCTTTGCTCATTTTATGACCCTCTAAAGAGCTGACGACGTGTTTCGATATTCTCTCGTTGATTGAAAAAAGGAAATGAATATTAATTTGTTGTCCTTTGTCATCATATTCTCAGGTTATTCTTCGGAGACGTTTTCCGCATAATCGCAGTTATCGACGCATTCATTCGACTTTTCCAATTCGTGTGAGAAAAGGTTTCAAGAGATTTTCTCCAAAATGACTAAAAATCAATTGAAATTACAATCAGTCCAATGAAAATTGTATACTTCTGAAAATCAAACTTATCAATTAAAGAAGAAATCCATTCCTAACTTTCAACCTTATCATTTTCTTCTGAGAGAGTAGAAAGGAAGCAAAGATGAAATTGCTGTGCTGATCAGGTTACAACGTTTTCTCTCTGAGAAAACACAAATTTTGATTCCAGTTGCAGGTGATTTGTGGTCATATGATGTTTCCTTTGGTATGATATAGTTACACACATATCCACACGTTGACATTTCATTATGGATACTTTTAAACATAAAGATGATGAAAGCTATTTTGAGAGCAATCATTAACAATCTATACAAACAGCAGAAGTATAATATGTATTTTCATGTTTTGATCCTTCAGAATTCATACCATATATTACAACTTCAAAATGGACTGAAGAATTGGACATCAGGAAATGCAACTTGCAATCTGCTCGTGTCGAGTACTGCTGATCAATAAAAAGTATGTGCCTTGATTTCCCCACAACCTGCGACACTGTGTTGTCCTTATTCACTTCGATTTGTAATACAGAGAAATAAGATATATTATACACGACTTACTCTTCACCCTTTCTAGTGCAAGTAGTAATTATGAAAACATGACAATGACGGCTCTATCACGCACTCTAACACACACTTTAATCAATTAAGCCAAACTAACGAATCTTTGTTCCAAATAAGGAAAGGGTTATCTCATTCGAATATATATATATATATATATATATATATATATATGTATATAAATTGATAATTTTTATTTATCATACATACAATTCAAAAGTGGAAAAGAAGTTAGAATGGAGTTTGACCTCGTAGCAGCCAGACCTATTCCTTCTATTTTTCCTCTCTCTTTTTCATATCATTCGCACCATCTTCATTCCTCTTCTCTGAGATTAATCCAACCAGTTCCTTATGGTACTTTTATGTTCCATAGTTTATCAGCTATCGGTCCTCCTAAACATTCCTGAATGATCTTACAAGAAACGAAAATAAAATTCTCAATCTGATCTTCCCATGTTCGAATCTACGGAAAACTTATTTAAAGCCTCTTCGACGGTTGTGATGTGATATGAACATACTTTCACACCTTGCGAATCTATTTTTAAATAAGAGCAAACGACTTACGAGTGAGCATAAGCGTATAGGAAAGCTTCATAGTGGGAAGCATAGTGCCCAAAATTTTACACGGATTTGCCCGAATTACACTGAATTGACCGATATTTTACAGTCGTTTTGCCCGAATATAGGGAGGGGATGGTGGAGTATGCTGCCCCTGTGAATGAGGATACAGTATTCATATTCTACTTTCAAATCTGTGATTAAGACCTTTTTGTAACTCATTGCTTTGGGAATGGACATTGACATGCGCACTTTAACATTTCTTTTTAATGTAGTCTAAGGTGAACAGTACAGAATTTACATTTGGGGATCATATTATTAAAATGCCAAAAGTTTTAAAGACTCAATAAATTATTAGAATACATCGAAGATTTTGCTTCGATTAAAGGGTGTGGGAGAAGAAAAGTTAATCAAAAGTAGCCAATAATATTGGCAACCGGATGTATGAATCAGTTTATTAATATCATACTGTAAGAAGATAGTTCTTAAAGGCTTGCATAACTCGAAAACGTTACAGTAAGCTGTTTGGGAAACAGAATCAGAAGACCGAGTTCGAACCCTAGTTGAGGTTGGTTATGTTCACTCCCCACTAATGCCCTTCAGAAAGTGATGAATCAATCTCTCGTTGTGATTTTTCCCATCGCTAGATATTTTGACAAACGACTATTTACTGGCATGTCACGTTCATTGGCAGAAAAAGTGGATGAGAAAGCTCTTAGAAAAAACTTGATTCTGCGTGAGGATATCTGCATGATCCCCAACTGCTTACGGCACCCATCTAGGTACTAACAAAGCTTGATGTTGCTTAACTTTAGTGATGATACAAGTACCAGTGTGCCTGTTGTGATTCGGCCGTGAAGCTGTTATTTCTGTATCATCAGCGCAATTTTTTTATGTTTATACCTGTATATGATTATAGAGCACCCCCTCCCCTTTTGGAGGTAGCTTGAATGTTTTCATTACTTTGATTTCTTGTTTTTTTGTTGTTTTTTTTGTAGGGTATCGAGGCAAAGATAAATAAACACAATTTTCGGGTAACTGCACCCGATGAGTTTTGACTTGGGCATTGTGCTGTTGAAACTACCCGCAACCATCAATAATCCTCAGGAATGGATCATGCATCGTTGAGAGCAAAGCTGACGGTATCCCATGCAACTACCTGAAAGTAGAAAGTGGGTGCTTCTTGACAGGATTGATGAATCTTGCAGGGTTTGACACTTATTCGTTTAAAAAAATTTTACTGACACAGCCCAGGTTTAATTTGGTCTAATATTTTCCTTATCCTTCTGGCTTTCTTTGCTCTGATGAACTTGCCCCCCCTCAATCTTCCCAAAACAAAACCTTCACCCCCAACCCCCTTAAATCCACGTGGCTGTTTGATGGCGCTGTGATGGACAGCCTCTTGCAACTTGTATCAAATGTTGCAATTATATTGAGTAGCATTGGCGAACCGGAAGATGCCATGGATTGGAAGATGCGGCAGGATAAGGCCAGAGAGACTTCATACTTCACGAACCACACGGCAATAACTGATACAGTTAGGCATCTCGGTCCTTCTCATTCACCGGACCTTTTCACTACCTATAACTGCTTTTCCCAGACCTTAGATGCATATACGCCCCAACAAGTGTACACTAATGCGGACCAGGTAAAAAAAAATGCCTTCCGTGATCCAAGTTTTTATAGTTCACTGCTGGATCGTTGGCAGCATCTCGATTCTAACGGTGCTTACTTTGACCGATGAAGATGGGTTTCAGCCGAGTTGTAACCTTTCAAAGTTTGTGGCTCAAAACGGTCATTTATTTCTCTCAATTTAGTATAACATCATTTAGAGTCTTGAAAAATCGTTCAAAATTCCAAACTTTGAAAGGAACGAAAATTAGGTTTTGCTCTTGCCGGTGAGATTTCATCGCAAATAGAAATTTTATTGATACGCATCATTGTTTCATCAGGGATATTAAATACACGTTGAACATTGTCCAGAACTTGTGTTATTTGTACAGTAGTTAGAAAGAAATTACGTACTTCAAAATGTCATTCAGCCAAAAACAAAAAGATGTATCTATCACATGTTTCACTGAATACTTTACGATAATTTACTATACTTTATTATATCGCTTAAACTTTTCTTTCACTTCGCTTACTTGTGATAATGAGTTTACTTTTTCTGACACCAGTAAGTAATGTCCAGTAAACAATGAATGCTCACATATTTACTCTCTGTAAGACCGTATTTCAGCTACGAATTCGACTAACCCCACACGATCTGTTCTCCATTTTACTGCCTATTCACATTTAAATATTCGTAACAAATGCCAAGCGAAGCGTTCTGAGGAGTCCAGAGCGTTCATCTGAAGCGTCTATTCGCAAAATGAATGCTTGTCTGACTTCTCCACTTTTTCTTTCTCCTTTTGTATAATCGATCGACAATTACCCATTCATCTCTTAGTCTAAATTATTCTCTTCTGCTAAAGCTTGGGCAAAACTATAACGAGACAGAACAGTAAATCAACGTCCAGTCAGGCGCTCAAACTACTGAACATTTTGCTATTTTTGCTGGGACAAACATTCTACCTATGTTATATTTATACCACATTAATAATATGGACTTTAGAAGAAGAAGAAGAAGAAGAAGAAGAAGAAGAAGAAGAAGAAGAAGAAGAAGAAGAAGAAGAAGAAGAAGAAGAAGAAGAAGAAGAAGAAGAAGAAGAAGAAGAAGAAGAAGAAGAAGAAGAAGAAGAAGAAGAAGAAGAAGAAGAAGAAGAAGAAGAAGAAGAAGAAGAAGAAGAAGAAGAAGAAGAAGAAGAAGAAGAAGAAGAAGAAGAAGAAGAAGAAGAAGAAGAAGAAGAAGAAGAAGAAGAAGAAGAAGAAGAAGAAGAAGAAGAAGAAGAAGAAGAAGAAGAAGAAGAAGAAGAAGAAGGTTTTAAAAAAACTCACCATATAGCAGAAGCATCTCACAAAATATAGGCAAAATTATTCAGAACAAATGCCTATTCTTCATTGAAATACTATTACCATATTATGTTGTTAAACAGCATTTTTAAGTCCGATCAAATTTAGACCAAATGAGTTTGGAAGATGAAGAAATCATTGATATGGACAGAGAAACAAATAGAAAAGGTCACGCCGTCCATAAATATATATAGATAGAGATACTATCATAAACATTGGTTTGCTTCATGCCAATTAATGAGTATTTAAGATATAAGTACTTTTTAGACTGCCTTATAATGAGTAATCCTTGAGATTTTAATCTACTTGCTTGTATATAGACAAAATAGAGGCTGAGGGTAATAGAAAATAAGGATACTGACTAAGAGACTGATTCTTATCCCTTGTTAGAGTCAGAGCTTGATATTGCGTATCATTTAAAACGAAAGTATTTTTTTTTCAAAAGTAAATTTGATACACCGACCTGCAAGTTCATTGATTCCTTTTTATTTGAACAGACTTGAAGTTACGGATCATTTTTCACATTCTTTACATTGCAGCTGCA
Source organism: Thysanoteuthis rhombus (assembly GCA_963457665.1). Lineage (NCBI taxonomy): Eukaryota > Metazoa > Mollusca > Cephalopoda > Oegopsida > Thysanoteuthidae > Thysanoteuthis > Thysanoteuthis major. The sequence continues at coordinate 49,889,518 of OY735208.1, read as the reverse complement.
ACTTCAAACAGCCAACAGATACATAAACACATCAACGACTCTCCTTGTTCTACGTGCGGTTCAGTTAGAATAATCCATCGGAGACTTTCTCTGTAGATTCGCTTACGTGAGCTCTAATCCAACAAGAAACATCTTTAATCCCTCGTACGTTCCCGTGTTTTTCTTTGTCAGAGTTCAATGTCGATACGAATGATTTTGTGTCTCTTTGTATCAGTCACTCCAAGCAGATAAAGCCATTGTGTGCAAGCATTTCAACTTTCCAAATATCTTTTACAGACCGTTTCTGAAAGCCATTCGTCCTAGTGTCCGACAGGAAGAGTTTCACCAATACGTAGTATTAATTAAGTGCTGGTAGTTTAGTAAATCTGCTAAGAAATAAATTATACACGTTCACTGTGCCGGCACAATGCACTAACTGGCTTAGTTTTACTACACGAGTCCAACTTTACGATTTTAACATCAATCAACAATTTCAATATTATCCTTAGTGGTCCTAATTCTATGGCATTAATAACTCCATTCCTACTAACCCTTTGATGTGAAAAGTATCCGAAAAGCCTTGCTTCGGATGGCTAAAAAGTAAACAACGAAAAATACAAAGTTTTGCTGGGAATTTTTGGAAAGGGATAATCGCACCCTCGTCTTAAAGATAGAACATTTCTATCTCGACAGTGAATTGATTTTATTACTCTTTTTTACTTTTCTTGGATATGCACTTCTTTGCATTGCAATTGCTTTCATGTAAGAAAGAGAGGCGATTGTTCAACATTTTATGCATTCATTTTCTTCGCTTTGCATTTATTCAAAAGTTTGCTTTCACGTTTGTTTAGGGATTTAAAGGTCTTTGTGTTAGGCATTCAGTATTAAAGGACACACAATAATAAATCTGCGATGGATTATGTTAAAAAAAATGTCAACAAAGCTATCAACATAGGTTTCTGTAAGTTTTCAAGTTGGTCTGTCTGGCTGGCTAAGTATGTATCACGCCTACGGGCCGCATCAATCGAGCTAGAGGGCTGAAGGTTTCAACATTTACTCCTTATTATCTCAAAATTTTGAGATTTGATTTGGAAGATGGATAGATAAATAAATAAAATGAAAATTGGTATCTGTCAATATGAACGATAATTAAGAGGGAAGAGATAATAATAATAATAATAATAATAATAATAATAATAATAATAATAATAATAATAATAATAATAATAATAATGATAATGATAATACTGGTGATAATGGTTAGAAACCATTGGAAAACTCAAAAGGTAATGGGCTGATCTTGTAACAAGAAGACATCACGATTCGCAACATAGATCCTCATAGATCATATGCGAAAATGTCACCGACAAAATATGAGATGGCTTGACGAACTTGACAAGTTCAGAAACGTCTGTGATAGATAGATCTAGCGAATTTTAGGACGACGGACACTTAAAGGCTGCTGCTGCTGATGATAGTTATGTAAAAAAAATCACCGATATAAGCCTTTAGTAGGGGTTTCACTTTGCAATGTAAGTTTATGCTGAATTGGTGCCTACTTAGTGCTTGCTTGCTCTGTTTGTTTTTTTTCAAATTCATACTTTTCAGTGATTACTGCCCAAGGCGAGAGAAGTAAATTATCCACTGATCACATCTACCTCCAATGTTTTAATTGATCACCCTAAGATGGCATGCTGCTAGAAAAAAAAAGAAGAAAAATGTAGGTCATGCGATAGTTTCTGCTTTTTTTCGATTGTATCAGATAAAGCTGCCTATGACAAGCTGAACAAAACTGATGTACTGTTATTGTCGTTAATTCCTGCATTGAAAGCATGGATCTGGTAAGACTAGAGAGACAGACGGACAGACAGACAGACAGACAGACCGACAGAGAGACAGAGACAGAGAGACAGAGAGACACTCACTGTGAAAATTACGTATAGTGTCAGTTAGCAAGTAAGCAAGTAATCATCATAGTTATCAGCAGCAGCTTCTGCCTATTAGCGTCCGTCGTTGGACATAGACCTCTCCAAAACTCGCCAGACCCCTCTATTATGGATATTGCTGGGCCAATACTTTCTCAACTAGTCTAGTTCGTCAGGTCATCTTATATTTTGCTGACCACAGTTTTGCATATGATCTCTGGAGATCCATGTTGATTCAACTTAGGCCTCAAACAGAGTAAAGTAGACAAAAAATATCATCAAATAGGCACGTAGAAGCACAACCGTTACTTTAATGAAACATATCTCATGGCTGTGGTTCTGAAAAAAATACCACGATTGAAAATTCTTGCCAAATCAACTTTTCCTTGAAAAAATGCCTTTATCAATGAAACCAGCAATCATAATATCCGGCTGGATCCATTAACAAGACTAGTTGCTGAAGGGTGAAATTCCACTCCGATTTTTAAAATCAAATCTCCATTTATTTGAAATCTTATCAATCAGAAAAATCTTTACCTTGTTAACTTCAGACCTGGCTGGGAATATTGTAACTTTCAACTCCATTTAAAAATACAAAAAACATTTGAAATAATTTAGCGATGGATATTATTCAAAGTTAAGAGATACACACAGAATAATTATTTCTTACGCCGAACAAATTTGATTATCGATTAAACCCCGTATCTGTCTATATAATATATAATCTATAAGATTCAGAACAAATGGTCGAGGCGCCTTCTTCTTCTTACCTCTGATGGAAGATTCCAGTGAATGTAGAAATGAAATATCACGGAAAATGCACACTTGGGAAAAGGGCGTAGTAGGAGAAACAATCTTTAGAATCCATATCTCTCGAATTGTTTGGCACCTGAGGTCAAGTACACATTTCATAGACTGACCAGTAACCCATTTGTTATGTAGGCTAGTCAAGAACTCTAATCGCATAGTGTACATTACGTAAAGTATCTGGAATTAATTTATTCCTTGTCTGGAATCAGCCATAGCATATTAGGTTGGGAGCTGAGAAAATATTTCAGTGGTATTATGTTCAAACGAACATTCTCCCCTAAGGGAGAAAAGCTTGAGAGGACTCCAGCATGAAATCGGAAGCTATTTATAAAAGATAAAAAGGACAGTTTTTAAAAGTACATGACTCGCTATTGGGGAGAGCTCGTTCATTTTGTTATGATTAAAATATTTTCCTTCTTCCTCGTAATATATGTTTTGTATCTATCTGAGGAACATACGACTGAGGCTGTTTCTAGGAGCAGTTTATACTGCAAACGGGTATTGAGGTGAAGAAACATATATAAGGCGATGTCGATGAAGATTGTGCTATTTTGTGCAAACGTCTTTGAAAAAGCATTTATGTTCGCAGTTTTCACCAAACACAAATCAACGCACAAATTTGAACAAATACTTGAAACATGCCTTTATATAAGTCCATGCAAAACATAACAAAAGCGAATTTGTTGATGTATTTTATTGGAAAACCATTGGAAAAAACATGCACAGAAGAAAATTGCTAGTTTCGTGATTTTCTGTTCCGCAACTCAAACGTGAAATTGAAAATAGATATGAAGCTGAAGTTGTTATTTTCTTTCTTTTTCATTTTTTATGTTAGTAACATTCGAACTCAGGTGCTAGCGTGTATTCTTTCAGAATATTATACTGAAGAATTATTGGATCATTGTAATGAAAAAATAGACTAATTTCTTTAGACTTGAACTTTGGAGGCATTTGCTTCTTCTCTATGTTGAAGCAAACAGGTTTATAAAGATTAGATTGAAACGCATTGACTTTTTACTCAGATTCGACATACAGAAAGAGCGCTATTCTTTTCAACGTAACCCTGAGAAAAAGAGGCTCAAAAACTCGGAACCCTTTCAACTCCAAAAAGGGGTAAGACAAAGTGATACCAGCCCAGTCAAACTCTTCCTGCCTCGAAATAATCTTCAGAGGACTAGACTGAGAGAGAGAGTAAAGAAATCAGAATAGACGGCGAATATCTGAGCCACCCCAGTCTTGAAGAAGACATTGCCCTTTTCGCAGAGAACCTACACGATCTCCAACTAATTCTAGATGAACTAAATGAAGAGAGCAAGAGTTGGCCAACAAATGAACTTCAGCAAGACGAAGATCATGTGCAACAACCACGTCAGGAGTAAGAACACTATGATCAAAATCGAGGACACACAACTGGAAGAAGTAGATCACAACATCTACCTAGGACAACGAATGTCCATGAGACTCTCAAAAGATGAAGAAATCAAGCGAAGAATCACACTAGGATGGCAAGCATTTGGCAGAGCTCGCTCAACCTTCAAAAACTAAAAGATCTCATTAATTCTAAAAGAAGGGTGTACAACCAATGCATCCTCCCAATAGTCAGAGCAGAAACATGGAACCTAACCAAGAGATAGACCTACAAACTGAAAGAATTATCCTGAACCTCGCATGGAGAGACCAAACAGCACAATACACCCAGGAGGAGACAGGAGTCAGGGACATCAATGAATCCTTTAAAAATCTCAAATGGCAATGGGCTGGCCATGTTGCAAGAATGGCAGACAACCAATGGACTTCACGACTCAAGATATGGATCCCCTGAGATCACATGCGTAACTGAGGCTGACTGAGTATTAGATAGAGAGACGAGCTAGACAAATTCAGAAAGTACTGACTCTGCGACGCCCATGATAGAGAAGTGTGGCGAATCCTGGGGAAGGTCTATGTCCAACGACGTACCTTAAAAGACTGATGATGATGATGAAACACCAAACAAGCCACAGTTCTTCGTTTCCAAATTATTAAGTTAATTCAGAACGATAAACCGAAGTCTTAATAATATGAAATATATGATTGTTCTCTACTTAACATTCAAATGAATGAGTAAACAAGCATAACCAGCTTGTTATCTGCATAATATTTTACAATTATGTTTGTATTTCATGGCTCGACAGTCGAATAGATGGAAATATTTACTTTTCTTGTCCAGCCTGGTCATTTTTCTGCTAATTAAACTCCAAAGTTGGTCAAATATAGAATGGTCCATCCTTTACTGTTTGCATATGATACGTCGGTCAAATGAGCGCTTCGATTAATTAGCCATAAACAAATCAAGATTGATGGAGCACGCTATATATATAAATAGATATGACTATTTTTACACAAAATCCGCCTATATTATTTGTTTGTCAAAACTGAACTTCGAGGGAGACAAGGATTTTCAAACTACAATACAGTTGCTTTACAGATCCATCAGCTAATTTTACCCGAACAAATTTCTGATTGATGTCCAGAAATAACTCGGTGACAAAAAAGATTTGACAAAAATAATGTTACAGTAAATGCATATGGCTAATGGAAAATCACTGGATTCAGTAAAATATCTATTCTCATTTAACCCTTTCAATGTGATGTTTACTTCAAAGTCACTGTTAATAATGAATAGAGACAATGCAGGTACCTTTTTTTAAAGAGTGTATGCATTAAAAGCTTCGTTCAGTTTCTTCACTACAGAATAAATCAGTTAGAATTGTTGTTGAAAAATGTTAAAAGGAACTTTTTTATAATAAAAACCTCTTATTTTTTCTGTCATTTGCGTATTTTCAAATGCTTAAGTGAGTGGCTCAGTAGTTCAACAAATGTCGCTTTGTATCTAGAAAATATTTTTACTAGCATAATGCCCGTTAAAAATGACTGGATTTTCATGTTGTTTATGGATAGATTATTAATTTACAATATCTATATTTTAAAACATTGTTCAAATGAAATCTTGGCTTGGGTGTTTGATTTTTAGGATATCGTTTTTAAAAAAAATAATCTAATCGTTCGAACGACGGTTCAACACAGCTGGTGCCTAAAAGAAAGATAAATCGAAAATAATATTCATATGAAAGCCAATCGGAGTTATAATTTGTTTTTGAGCTGGAAAATAATCACAGATGCATTGAATGCTTACACTGGGCTACAATTGCAAAACATTTAATGATCAAATAATTAATTTCAAGAATTTAATATCTAATATTAGTTAAATCTGTTAAAACAAATAGAAATAGCCAACTGACCACTGCTATTGCTCGCACTGCTGCTGTTGAAATAATTAAAACTATTTAAAAAAAAAAGGGTTGACTTTTAAAACATCGTTTTGAAAATAAAAACATTCTAAAATCTTAATCTATCCATAGATAACACGTCAAATCCTGCCATTTTTGACAAAACTATGATAGTTTGTGTACTGAGAAATGTTAACAGATCTGAGCAGGTGTGCCAAAATGACAATGAACAACATTTGTTGATTAATTTGTGACCCATGTGTCTTGGTAGTTCTTGTGAATCGAATTACTGTTTTTCAATAAAAATTAATTTTTACCAAAATTGTTCTTTGTTCTGCAATGTTTTTTCATCTTTTTATAACCTTAAAATATAAATGAAAAAAATATAATTACAAAAAAAAAAAAAAAATCAGGACATTAAAAGTTAAGAGGTTTCCCCACTTCATTTTTATCTTTTTTTTAATTTTTTTAAAAATCTAGCTAATAACCATGTGTCAAACTACGGACATATTGATCCATCCTCCTGTTAGTTCGCTGTTTGTATAATTATGATATTCACTCTCGCCAGCTCATGTACTCACAAATATTGCCTTTGATCGAACATTTTTGAATGGAACCTAGACGAAAATCTTGAACGCTGACTGCTTATTCTGATAAACCTTGTTAATCCTGACACATTAACACATAGACACTGTAACATGTACTCGTACATACACCAATACATATACACCCGAAACATCTAATCTGAATCCAGCTTCTCGTGTTAGATTCAAGTGATCATACGAAAACGAGATATGAAATAGAGATTAATTCACGTCTGTAGGCTACACCAATATCTATACATTCCCGGACAAAAAAATTATGGGCTAAGCTTTTTCCATCGTTATATGCAATTATTCTTTTATTCTAAAATTCATTGGTGAAATATTTGACAACGTTATACAACAGTGCATGCATTATTAGAGAACAGAGTACGTTTTAGAATAGGACAGCTTTCCCCTCGTTTTTCTCTAGAAAACTCAACCGTTTGGTCAAGCTGTCCGATAGCTCTTTACAATGTGCTACGACAAGGTTGTTCCATTCATCTCTGACTGCTTTTCACAATTGGTCAGTGTTCCGAAATTTTCTCTCAACCACTTTGGCCTTAATATGCGCCCATTTGTTTTCTATGGTGTCAATATCTTTTAATTATTGGAAAGTGCTTAGCTCATTTTTTTGTCCAGGAGTGCATCTTGAGTATATTATATCTGAAGCAGAACTGCTAAACACACACACACACACACACACACACACACACACACACACACACATACAAACATTTTAAGCACTAAACATTAAAAAATTTGTGTTCCTTCAATCACTTATTTCCCAATATCTGTTGATGTAATTTACATATACTTTGATACTAATATTACTTTGATAGTACTATGTAAACTTCCTCTTGTTGGTATAATCAGTTATTTACCATGTAACCGTTTCGGGGATTTAAAAATCAAAACAGTGATGTGAACATGGCACCCCAGCAGTGCTGATCAAACACCAACTCCCTTTATCTATCTATCTATCTATCTATGTGTGTGTAAGTGTGGAAGCTGCTTCAACGTAGCAATGCTTTTACTGTAGAGCTAAAGTGCCAACGGTAATACAAAGGCTCAAATAACTGCTTTCACCCCGAATTCTCACCACGTCTTTTCTCTGACTATTCGTTCCTTTTCAGTGCAACACTTATGTGTTAGGAAATGGATGTATATGATCCGACAAAATGATCATAAATTGCGTCATATCATATAGAAACTTATTTGAAATGATATCCCGTCATTACTCGAATAGACGCGATGAGAATTCGTGGTGAAAGCAGTTATTTGGGTCTTTGCATTACTGGCGGCTGTTTAACTCAATAGGAAGAGCATCGCAACGTTGTTCGCAGGTTCGATTCCTGCGGCAGCCCCATTTTCTTTCATCGTTTATTTCATTTACATTGTCTATATTAAGTGATAAATTAACCGTTTAATGACGGGAGATCATTTCAAATATATCTATATGATATATTGCAATTTATAATCATTCTGTCAGATCATACATATCCATTTATTAATACATAACTGTCGCGTTGAAAAGGGACGAATAGACCGAGAATAGATGTGATGGGAATTTAAGGTTGAAACATATATATTTATATGTTTATGGTTGTATTGTGGATGTGAAGTGATTCAACAGAATGTTGATGAAAGTGACGATTGGAACTGACATACACACACACACACACACACACACACATATATATATATATATATATATATATATATATATATATATGTGTGTGTGTGTGTGTGTGTGTGTATATATATATATATATATATATATATGTATGTGTGTGTGTGTGTGTGTGTGTGTAACTAGTGAATATACCAAAACAGATATTTTTTATTTGCCTTTAATTTAGTGGTCTGTGCATCGTCAAATAAGCAGACTGACTGATTGTGAAATGCGGGTACAGAGATAAAGCGAGATGTATATTAATTTACATGAAAAACAAACAGTTTAACACCACATCTGGAGCCTTCTTCTAATCAGAAACATTTATCTTCTCATGAACCAGAAACATTAGCAACATCGACCTAAATGAAATCTGGTATCAAGCCGAATAATTTTCATCACTGAATGAATGTGCCATTGTTTTTACGTTTATTTATCATCAACAGTTAGATAGTACTTAAATCTGTATTTCATTAAAAGAAGACGTTTTTGACTGTATTTCCCGTGCCAATCTATCAAATAACTTTTCATTAACCAACGGCATTGAGTTTATTCTAAGTTGGTATTTGAGTTCAATGACAAGTCAAGTTATTGAATATCGAATTTCATGACCAGCAGGAAAATCTATGAATGAGTGACGTTGTCCAAATCTTTGCAATTTGCTATTGGAGTAGAATTTTCTGTTCTTTTTCCAAATAATATCACTTAGCCTAGGGATTGAATCTATAAACTCTAGCGGTTCTAATCAGATAAATCTTTTTCTCTTATAAGAAATAAGAACAAAAAATCACTTTTTTACGATGTTTCCACATCCATTTCGACCTATCCACTTCGAAAGACATCCTTAAACATTGCAGTAAGGTTTTTTTTGCGTGGCCTTGTGTTAGACGAAGCCTTGTAATTATGCTAAGCTTTGCTAATCTATCAAATAATCCTACCTAGTTTCAAAAGTTCTTCATTGTGCTCATTTTAAACACTGACATTGGTCCTAAGACAAAAGCAAAAGAGAAGGTACGTCTTCTGTTTTGATGACTTTTCAATGCCACCCTACAGGGATATTTCTAGGTATGTCTGTATGCTCGTTTTACTTCAGTGTATTTACGTGGACATACACATTGGAAAGTACAGAATCTATCTATCTATCTATCTATCTATCTATCTATCTATCTATCTATCTATCTATCTATCTATCTATCTATCTATCTATCTATGTCTCTGTGTCCACTTTCGTGCATTTTATGTGTTTGAAGGTGGCATTGTATATGTCTATGCTCAGACCTGGGGGCTTTCTGGGTTCCCTATCAGCAGCGAAGAAGACCTCATCCCAGTTGACAGATTTTCTTCAGCTTCCATTGAAGAGCTTGCATCTTGCCCCTGGGTCCCGCCGACCTAATACTGATTTGCAACAGACGTGGAAATCACCTCTTCACCTATCTCCGTCCGCAAAATCAAGCCATGTTATGAAATATAAGCACTTCACACATACGACCTTATGCAAGCACCTATACAAGAGGAAGAGAGGGGGAGGGGGTAATCTAGACGGGGTGAAAAATACAAGGGGAGAAAAACTAGAGAAAGGTTGAAAAGTGTTATTTCAACAAATAGGCACTATCATCATCAGCATCATCATCATCAGCCTTTCAGCGTCCGCCGTTGGACTTGGACATTCTTCAAGATTCACCAGACCTCTTTATTATTAGCGTCGCTGAACCAATAATACTTCCTTAGCTTGTGTAGTCCGTCACACCATCTTATATTTTGCAAACCACAGTTTTGCAAATGATCTTTTGGGATCCACTTCGTGACACGTGGTGTCCAGCAGTTGTCTGCCATTCTTACAACATGGCCAGCCCATTGCCATTTGAGATTTGTAATAGGTTCAATGATATCTCTCACCGCTTTTTTGCTAATATACTGTGCTGTCTTGTGATCTCTCAATGTGAGCATTATTCTTTCATGTGCACGTTGCATGGTTCTCAGTTTGAGGATCAATATCCTGATTAGGTTCCATGTTTCAGCTCTATGGGTGATTATCGATAAGATGCATTAATGATAAATCCCCTCCCCCTTTTAGGACTAATGTGATTTTTTTGAGGTTGAAAGTTTAGCTTGCATCACTGAAAGCTTGCCCTAAAGGATTGTGGATTATCAGTAGCTTGTTCATGTCATTCTTGGTGATATGTATTTGCAGCGATGCAACTTGTTCAAAATAATTTATCTGCAGGACTTCATTCTGTCATCGTGCAGCTAATGAACTCGATATATAAAAGCAATGATGAGACATCGATTTTTCAGGTTGAAGATACACTGCAAATATGCTGCAACTCTATATCAGCAGAGAAGCAACTTTTTAAAGCTGTAAATTACACACCGAAAGGCTATTATTTCCAATCAAAACCTTGCTTCATATTTTCCGATTCACAGCATCTGTCATCAGAGGTTCTAAGCAAAACTAAAAAAAACTCACTCTGAGTTGAGAAGATTTCTATGGATATATCGTTATTACTTGAGGCGTCAGAGAGTCCGTAACACTTAAAAACTTACAGACAGGCTGATTGCCAAACACCAAGACCAGTCAGTGTCAAATTAAAATCGACTTCATGATTACACCGATTCCACGAAAATTAATGTCTATCTTTTAAAATTTAATTTTATTGGGGTCCTTCCGAGGAAAGCGCACAAGTTAATTGGGATTGATAATATTTAATTAATCAAAATTGTACGGAAGCTACACATTGCATTATTATCTTTTAAAAATTAAATGACATGTATGTAAAAGATTAACTGGAGAGAGGAACACGATTTCAGTTGAGGTGACTGTTGCTAAGAATAAAGCTGATGGGATTTGCCCTTCCACTCAAGATAAAGGGAAGTGATTACAAGATCGGTGCAGCATATGTGTGGGTGTTCAACCAAACTGAGAACCATGCAATGTGCACAGGAGAGAATCATAAGACGGCACAGGATATCAATGAAAGACTGGAGCCTGTGACATCAGAGACACCATTACGAAACTCGAATGGCAATGGGCTTGACATGTTGCAAAAATAGCGGACAACCACTGGACATCACGACACACAGCATGGATACCCAGAGATCATATGCAAAATTGTGTCCGACAAAAAGTAAGATTGTGTGATGAGATTGATAAATTCAGGAAGTTCTGGATCCGAGATACCCATGATAGTGAGGTCTGGCGAATCCTGAGGGAGGTCTATGTCCAGTGACAGACGCTGGCAGGCTACTGCTGATGAATATATTATTTTATAGAATATACATTATTCTGCAAAAATCGACAGAAAACTCAACCGCATTGAATTTCAAAAATACATTTGATTTGTTGGACTTACGCTTTAAAAAAACAGAACAAAACAAAAAGACATTGAAGAACCATTTGAAAAAGTGATAATGTATATTCATTATGCAAGTAATCATCTAAGTTTAAATATGTTTCTTTGCTCTTGTAATTCCATTTTGACTTTGAACTTTTAATATTTGAGAAATAAATACAAATATGAACCTTGTAAAGAATGTCAATGAATATGTCGTGAAAATATGTTTGCATTTTGCCACCAATTCTGTAAATGAAAACTACTGCATCACAGGAGTTCTAATCGGTTCATTGAAATAACCATATTAACATTGGAAAATTTGAGATTGGCAATCCCACTTAAAAATTTTTTTTAGTTCGTTTACACACACACACACACACACACACTAACACACATACATAGAGGCAAGCACGCACAAGTGCATGCACAGACAGCAGACACGAGTACGCACACAAGTACACATACATAAACACACACGAGCATAGGTACACACAAAGGAGCCCACAGACACACACGCACCAGCGAACACACATACACACCAGAGAAGGCAAGTGCACATATGAGTACGCAAACTTACGTATACACATACTCACGTACTGGTATGTGTGCACACGCAGATAAGCACACGTACACACACACACACGAGTACTTACTCATTCGTATGTGCTTAGTAATCAGTTTTATATTGTAATAAAACTTTCTTTTCAGTTTATTTCTCTTTTTATCTTTTTCGCTTATTTTTTTTTTCTTCTTCTTTTTCTCTTCTCTAGATTCATTTATTTTTCATTATCTCTAACAAATCTCGGACAAAAATTTCCTGTTTCGCTCGCCAAGCGTTATTATCTCTGCTTTTCACTCGACAAATAAAATTTTCGTAATTTTAGATCGAAACCCTATTCCTAGAAATTAACTTGTTTCGTTTTTTCATTTCAATTTTTTTCCTCGTTTCTTCCATTCTTCGCTACAATATATTCTCATTTTCTTGTAGTCATCAGCTTTTGTGGTCTTTTCCCATACTTAGATATCTCCATTGCCTGGAGAGTTCCACAGGCTAATTAGTTCCTGGCGCCCCATAAAATGACGTCTATTCAATAACAGATGCGCAAACGACAATCTTTATTCATCTTATCTCACACTTATGCATACACACGTATGCAAAAGAGAATACACTTATTCGTTTTTATCTATCAACATATAAGCATCCCATTCATGTATTTATGCATATCTCAAAGTAAATATACATTCCAGAGAGTGTTTTCTAATTCTCTTTTATATGGATCTATAGATATATATCAATCTATTGACGTATTTTTATTTCGGTATATATGTATTTGTATAGAAGAGAACTTCCATAATTTCCATATGTATGGACATTAATAAAACTACGTTGCTAAACACATTGCCATTAGCATTTCCATACAGACACTCCTAAGCAAAGAAATGAGCCAAGCATTTTCCATTATATAAAAGATCTGTACACTAAGGCCCAACTGAGAAAATTTGGGAACACAGACCAGCTGTAGGAAGCAATCTGAGATTGATGGAATAATTATTGTCAGCACATAGGAGACATCTATCGGACAGCATCACGAAATGGATCAGGTTTCTGAAGAAAATCAAGGGGAAAAACTCTTCCAAGCTAAAATGTACTCAGTATACAAATACTGCATAAGTTGAATAACACTATCGAATATTTCATCTATAATTGCTGGAATAATAGAGCAATTGCAGAATATTTGATAAAATATGGTTGGCTCATTTTTTGCCCGGGAGTAAAGGCCAGTGTAACTAAACGCTCTCTTTCTCTCTCTCTCTCCCTCCCTCTCACTCTCTCTCTCTCTCTTCCCCCCTCTCTCTCTCTTGCTCTTGCTCTCTCTCTTCCTCTCTCTCTCTCTCTCTCTCTCTCTCTCACACAAACACATGGTCTCATGTATTCCCCCAACCATTGATAGATAGATTGATATCACTCTAGTGTGTTGCATCAGGGTCTAATTGTGTGGAAAATCATTCGACTGAATGTCTCAGATTTAGTTGCCATCACGATCAAAGTATAAAAGGATCTCAGTGAAAAAAAAAATGGCACCGAAGAAACCAATCAAAAGGAAGCAAGAATATCGATCTTATATTCCAACAAGTGATTGATTTCTTTTTTTATTGATATTCAGGGCTTTTGATCCGATCATCGAATCTTTGAGACATTCTAACTTCAAACAAGAAAACAAATAGGTCTAGTGAGTCCCCCAATAGAAACCGTCATGTGAGAATTCTTTGGGTAACATCTTATATTGGGGTGATCAATTAAAAAGATAATCAATATTGCTTCTGTTGCATTCTGTTGAATCATTTGGAAGTCTAAATGCGGCTGGACATAAACTAAGTGATCAGTTTAGCATAAACTTGCATTGAGAATAGAACCTCACTAAAAATCTACTTACAGGTACGCGTGATACATACATACATTCATAGCCAGACAGACAGACCAACTTGAAAACTGAAAAAAAACCTATGCTGACAGTTTTGGTTATCGGTTTCTAATCAGTTTTTGAATTGGCTTTGGTGACAGTGAGTCTCTGTTTCATCCAAACCTCTCTCCCTCCTCTCGTTAAGTTTCTTTATTAGCATCAAAAGAATGCACTCATATGAATTATAGATCAGTGGAAATTCACGAATCCTAGCTCAGAGTGGCACGTGACCACATTCGTAGGGCACTTATTTGGGATCGAACTTCGAAAACAATTGTTTGCATTGCAATCGCAACGTATACAATTAACATTCGACTGATAAGAACATTATGTGAATTCTTTTGCAGACTTTAGTCCTCATCTTGGTTCATTTTGTGATCACAGCGTTTCGGCCGTTGTGCCACTCAGCCGTCTTCAGATTATGAGTGAATGTATTTATTTATGATGAACAAGGGAGAGAGGACCCGTCTCGCTGATCGTGTGAAAACGTTTGCATTCCATTGTCTAATATCAAGTGTAGTTAATTTCCTGTTCTCAGTCGTTGGCTGTAATCGATGTCAAAAGTTCGTGGTTGTCTTCAGTTAATGCCATGGGTTTTTTCCTGGGGGGCGGGGAATACATCTTTGTCGGACATGGTCAGTTGTACTAGTCGCCATTCGCATTTTGTTTATGTTTGAAACCAGGGGCAGGTCACTACAGAAAATAAAGAACAGTTTAGCAATTTTCTTATGCTACAATTAAGTGATCTCGTCACATAGGAACAACATTTTGGATTTGGTTAGCGCTTTTTAAAAGTCATTTTGCTGAAGTATTCTAAGTAAATAAAAGTGAAGTGTTTAAAGTAAATGTGATAATCTGTGAACGTTTCAATACCCAGATATTTGTCTCCCTTTGGTCTGTTGGTTGCTGCTGATGATGTTTCAACTTGTAATGGCTATTTGAACAATCGGAGCCACCAAAGGTGGCCAAAGGTTCTAACCTTTTATCTGTGCTTGTGTGTTTGTGTGGCTATGCCGCTCTGTTTACAGACTTGAAAATTAGCCTTAGTACCATACTAAGTCCTTTTCTAAAAAAGGATTAGGGAGGAAAAATCTTTTTTCCATCATTTTGACGGATTTAATAATATAATCTAGATTCTCCAGAATCTAGATGTTTATAAAAGATTTTTTTACTCTATTCTAGATGTTTCCATTGAGAAACGCCAGTGATTTCATGGTATTTATCCTGACCATAATCTATTCTGACTTGCAAAACGACTAAAATTGAGTTAAAGCATCTAGAATCTAGATATTATTAATTAACCAATCAAAATAAAGCTCCCAAACCCAAAGGGATAAAAGAAGCTTTAGAAATAGTTTTGAAAGAGTTTAGTGTAATATTGATACCGATTTTCAAGTCTGTAGACAAAACAGTATGGCCAGGAGGATTAGAACACACAAACAAACGAACAGACAAACAAACAAACAAACACACGCACGCACACATAAAACATGGATAGAACACTTTGTCAGTTTTGTTGACTACGGTTGTTCAACTGTGGTTTCCGCTGGCGCTAGCAGCTTTTATTCCATTATTATTTATCATTATTTCATTTTTTTTTTTACCGAATGTAACCGGTCCATGTAAAGATCATCGACATCTTGTTAGCATGAATATAACATAAATAATATAATCCTTCCTATCTTTCCTTCCAATCAGTCTGGCAAGAATTTTTATGTCTTCCTCCGATTACTTTACTATTTTCTTTGGCAGTCATCGTGGCATAAAAATCAGAATTCCCAAACGAACATCTCCCAGATTACAGCCATGACCGCCGCTGGGGTAGTAATTACGCTGACTTGTGGCTCATGATTACAATTTTCATGTTGTCTCTCTCTCTCTCGTCTCGTCTCTTTATCTGTCATCTTCGTCATGTCCGCTCGCGTCTCAATCATATCATGCCATTAAATAAACTCAAGACGTAATCATACTTAAATGTCTTTTCTGCAATTCAATAATGATAATAATCAACATCATAGTTAGCAGTTGCTTGTTCTCCACTGAGTAGTTGAAATATTTGCCGAGGCTGCCTGGCTAGTCATTCATTTATAAACCGTTTTCTAATATGCAATGCATGCACAGAACTAGTTTAACTCGCCCGGAACGCGGCTAGCCTTTGTCCAATCTTCTAAACTCAGATTAGCCAGGACCCTGAAACACCAGTCTCGAAACTGGTCCCAACCATAAGATTGCGTGTTGGTTATTATATGCAAAATTCTATCGTGGATATTTGTTAACACATTTCCAGATTTTGATATCAATTCGTTGCATATAATTTGGAAGGCATACGATAACCTGTTGAACTGATGCATTGCCTTTGAACAGATAAACTTCTCGATACAGCTACACAATACTTTTAGAATCTCAGCCCATTGAGAGAAGAAATGGCTTGGCTCTTGGCTTTCGAGTACTCTGTTATTACTATATCTTCCTTACTGGTTGCATTCAATCGTGTTGGACTTTGGTATATCACTCTTTTCATGTCACTTCGTTCAGTGTCAGCTATAATATACGTAAGGTTTAATTACAATGAGGCATAGAATATATATCAATTTCAGTATACATCAGTAAGCAGCTTAACTGTTTGGCTGAGGCCAGAATTCACCCATGTTTATACGCGTAGGTGCATATATATATATATATATATATATATATATATATATATATATATATATATATATATATATATATATATATAATCAATTAAATAATTATGTCATCCACTGGTCAGAACCAAACCTACGCTTCAGCCCCAGATGCTGGCATCTTCTCTCTACCCTATGCAGAACTGGGTGGTCAATAAGGTTGAATTTAAGGGATATATTTATTCACGCAGAATTCCCCATCCAGCAGAATGCTCTATTCTTTAAGTTGGAAGAGCATTGCATATGATGCACTAACCATTCAGCTAAACAGCCCAATTCCCATGTTTGCTTATTCTCAGTCTATATCTGCTCTATTTATTCTTTTCAATGTGACAATTATATTATTACGGAATGGATATATGATCCGACAGAATGATTATAAATTGCGTTATGTATTATATAGAACCCCTCATTTGAAATTATCTCCCGTTATCACACGGTGAATGCATCACTTGGCGTAGACAACGTAAATAGAACGAACAATTCAAGGAAATTGTGCTGCTGATATATAGTGTAGTAAGATCAACATCCCTGCATCTGACTCCTAAAGAAAAAAGATTTTTATTTTGCAAAAAGTTGTGTATAAGGATTAACTTCCATCGGACATCACGTATTTAATAGTTGATGTCTGTTGTTTGGAAAGTTTGCAAAGAGGTGGGTTCTTGGTTTTCTGCCTCTTTCACCCATTTTCGGTTGGCATAAATAATGACGTGTTTCAGTTGACTGGTGTGCATTTCGGGTGGACATGTAAATATTTACACGAAGTGATATTGAATGAAAGGTCAACAAAAGATATGATTTAAAGCATGAAAATGGCATTCGGATTTATTCTTTTTGTACATTGATACGAAGGATACACTTGTAATTCTCAGTAGTGAATTTAGAGTTCAGATATCTAGTTAAAGGTTCAATACTCTGATGTGGGTTGAATTGGTTAACAAATACTTATTATTATTTATTTAGTCAACCGTTCTTCAGGTTTCGAATTAGTTCTTGCTGAATGTTCTCAAGTTTTGTATTAGTGAATTGTTGAAGGATCAGTTTTTGGAGTTATCATTTTGCATTCTGCGTGTGATGACTGTTCTGATGTGCACGCGAGGGACAGTGAACTTGAAATTAGACGGTATGAGAAATATCACGTTAATACTCCCGTGACCTTTGCCTCCAGCACTGATTTAGCAAGTTCGATCTGTGTTATTCATAGATCAACTAGAAAATACTGTTGTCAAAACGCTCTTACCAACCTCTCTAATTGGTTAAAAAATGAAAAGTTATATTTTGGTGCCAAATTTAAGTCCAAGTAAAAATGCCTTGAAGATAGCCAATAATGTGAACAGGTCACCGTTTCATATTAATTGTTTGTATGCCAGCTAATTCAATTTTATTTTTAGTGTCAAAACCAATAACGGCAAAATATTATCATTTAGGAGTTTTTTTTCTCTCCCCGTCTTTATTTCTTTAAAGTTTCTCTTTACTCAAAGAGTTTTATTCAACCAATTGATATTTTTCGCATTGGCAAATATTCCTGGCTATTTTGGATATCATTTTCATTGATTTCTCTTGTTTTACGTGAAGTTTCGCACTTTTTGCACTAGTTCAATCGCGTCACAAATATTTTGAAGACACAGGAAATACAGTATTTTTTTTTTTCTGTATTTGTCAACAGGTAAACTGGAAACACGTCATAGATACTATATTCGAAGATAAATAACGTGATATATTTCAAGCGTTGACATGAATAATGTCGTGTTTCAGTTGACTGGTGTGCGTCTCGGGCGGATATCTAAGTATTTACACGTAATGATACCAAACGAAAGGTCAACAAAAATGATTTAAAGTATAAAAATGGCATTTGGATTTATTCTTTTTGTACATTGATACGAAGGATACACTTGTAATTCTCACTAATTCTGACATGTCTTACTTGACTCATTCATTCTTGACTGACCAGTAATCTTCCCCGTCTGAATATATATATATATATATATATATATATATATATATATATATATATATATATATATATATACATATATATATATATATATATATATATATATATATATATATATATATATATATATAGTACATGTGGTACAGATCAGGTTAGCAGTATAACATAATATAATAATATATCAATAATATAGAGCCACTTCTGATATGTAATGGATTCGCCTGATGAGGCCCGGAGAGGGCAGAAACATGAGCTAGTTTGTGTTGCGAATCCACATTCTACTATATATATATATATATATATATATATATATATATATGGAGGTAGCAGCTGAGTTCCCTCCCGTTGTTCAAGGAAATATTTTGTATTAGTTCAGTCTTGTGTCATTTTGTCCTCATGATGCCTTCTTTGCTCATTCCTGCTGAACCAGAGTAACGTATTCCATCATGTTTAACCATAGATAATCTGCACCCCATCTCCGATTGAACTTGAGTTTCGAATGAAAAAAAAGTATCAAGCCTGTGGGAACAAACATGTATTCAAATATGTATAACAATTGTTCCCGGAGATTATACACACCTGGTTATTTAGTTGGAAATTTACGAAAAAGATTGTAGATTATACGTAGGGAAATACGGTATGTGACTTTCTCTACCTGCTTTTGGGATCAAACTCACTTAATTGCAACACGTAACTGACGATTATATCGACTAGGCCCAGTCCCAATAAAGTAGTGCAATTTTGGCTTCACAAACTTTATGTCTTTAGATGGTTCAACATCCATTAACACGTCGACTTCTTACAACTCATTGTCATTATTATATACTGATTTATCATTTGAACTATTGGCCTTCTCGCCGAGGGCATGGCTTTTGAGAGTTGAAACATCATAACGAATAAACGTTCATGATGCAGTACTATTGTTTTATGTATTCCGAACTTGACGTTCTCATATAAGAAATATATATTGTTATTGAAAATCGGGGTCAAAGGCATTGTCTCCGTCAACGGTGAAGTACACTATCCGACCTTTGGATCACGCTGTGGACTGTTGTTGCTCATACGACAAATGGTGGGTCGAATGTCTATCATTTATCAGGGTTGTCACTAAGATATATTCCAAATATACCCTTTTGCTCCCTGCTGGAAAAATATGCATGTGTCCCCCCACCCAAGGTATATGCTTTTAGCCTCCCCCACCCAGGAAAGTGGCAGCGGGCGACCCATTTTTACCGTACCATCTTTCAATTCTTTGCCAAATTTTTGCTCTTGCAATGCAGATAAATAAACGGACATATATTTGCATACACAGTCAAACGTATGCATGTATATTTGTGTAGATACATACACGCTCGTGTGTGTATGTATGTATGTATGTATGTTTGTGCATGTGTGTGTGTGTGCGCATGTGTATTTGTACGAGCATGCACAAATACATGCACAGGTTTTGGGAAACGAATTCATGAGCACGATGATATCGGGGTCCCGTATGCAAGCTTATTACATATATGTGTGCATGTTCATAAAGAAAATATTGGAAAAAAGAAATAGCCTGTCATTTTCCATCGTTTTCCATTCATTGTCTTTGTACTAAGAATGTCACTGGAAATTCATTCAGCCTGCTATTATTTTGAAAACGCTTCTTTCCTGTTGAACAAACTAGTTTTATACTGAGCGTATTCATAGACCCTTCGAAAAACCCCTAACGTCCTGTAGAATCACCTTTTTTTAAAATTATTCATTACTCTTCGCGCGTCCGCTGAATACTGCCTGTAAAATGGAGGGAGGTTCTCATCAGACTTTATACTACCGACGCCTGGTTATTTTTCTCCTCTTATTTTTTTCATCATCAAGAATCCCGATCTCGTATTAATATTCCTGAGAGATTCGAAGAAAACACAACTTGAGAAAAATTGCCAAAGGTTATCCGGGGTTTCAATATTGGAACTTTCTTTATTTCACTGAAGTTTTTCTCATAGATTTGTGTCTGGATACATAATTAGGAACCGTAAACGAGAACTGTCATCAAAACTATCAACATACGTTTCTTCAGTATTTTAGTTGGTCTGTTTGGCTGGCTATGTATGTATGTGTCACGCGTATAAGCCACACAAATGGAGTTAGAGGGCTCAAGATATAAACATTTACTCCTTGTTATGTCAAGAAAGAACGTTGTTGTTGTTGTTTTTTCAATCCTTCCCCCTAAGTTTTTAGTTGGGGGTTCAATTTGCAATGTAAGTTTATGCTGAATTGATCACTTAGTTTTTGTCCGGTAGCATCCGTGCTGTTTTTTTAAATTTTTTTTATTTTTTTAAAAAATTCAGATTTTCTTTTGTGTGAGAGAAATGAATTCTCCTTTGACCATTCCTTTTTCAATTTTTCAATTGATCATCCCCAAAACGACTGCTAAAAGTTACGTGAAGGTTTCTATTGAGTGACAAACCTGACCGTGTTTTTCTAAACGGTTGTTCAATTCTCTGTACATATTTATATTTTCTCAGCTCATTTTTAAGGCCGGTGTCTATTTGTTTATTGCAACAGTTTATTATTCTTAGCTCCGTTCAATTTTATTTCTGTGTTCCTCGCATGATCAATTTAATTATGAAACTATATATTCATCGAACCTTATATTGATTTATTCTTACAAAATACTTACACTAATCCATTTCTTCCCGGCCTAATCTATCTATCTATCTATCTATTTATCTATCTATCTATCTATCTATCTATTTCAAGAGCAATATCGATTTTGCGTGCAAGGTAAAATAGGCTTGAATACATTTTTTCCTTTTCTATCAAATGCAGCAACGATTGGAGACTGATTTGTTCAGTGAAATAAGATAAGTAAATTGTCTCGCATTCCAGCACAACTTATTGGCGGAAAAACAATTGTCTTCGCTTCAAATCTTATTTACTGAAATGATAGTAGTAGTAGTAGTGGTGATGATGATATAAAGATATTCAACTTGCAATAATGCTGAGTTATCTTGATAGATATAAAAGAAATAAAACGTATATGTGAAATTAATGTTATCTGCAGAAACGTAAATCACTTGTCGATGAGTTATTATCTATCTTTATATCTACCAATCTATTTAATGAGAGAATGCAACTAGAGCCAAGCCGTATATGATTTGTAATAAGACAACTATGTGCGTTGCCGTCTGAGCAACGGAGCAGCCCTATCCAGGACCGCAGTGCTCATCTCCCAAGCACGAAGAATGGACTCGGAAACGTGTCCTAAACATTACCTGCTCTGCATCACCCTCGCCGATTTACTGCAGCTGGTGGGAGCCGTACATATGCGGTCGAGAGAAAAAAAGAAGAAAGCAAAGATGATACCTCTGAACCTGACCGCTTCTCGACGGGGACAATCCAGACAGACCCCAGAGACGTGCAGCACGTGTTGAAAGTGATATAGCCCGATGCAACATCGATATCGCTGCTTTAAGTGAGACCAAGCTGACAGGAGAGAGGGCTACAACTTCTCGAATAGACGTAGACCTGAATGAATTGATGAAGAGCTGGTGTTAGCTTTACAGTGAAGTCAGCCCTTGTTGGCAAGTTGGCTGCCCTCCCATAAAGGAGCGGATGATTGCTTGATGGCAATGAGACACCCTTTCAAGTGGACAGAAGTTTATCACCATTGTCAGTACCTATGTTCTCTCCATAACCAACCTGGTCGGGATCAAGGACAACTTCAATGAAAACTTGCACGCTGTTGTCGACGCCGACAATCTCATCATTCTTGGTGACTTTAATGCAAGATTTGGCTGAGACATCGTCTTCTGGGAAGGGGTAATTGGGAAGTGTGGGGTTGGTAACTGCAACAGCACTGGTCCACTGCTCCTACAGGCCTATATAGAGCATGGCTTCCTGATTACTAACTGCCTTTCGCCCCCTCGCTCGTAGCAAGACATCATGGATGTAACATTGGCATCTCATCGATTGTCATTGTAAAGGCGAGGGACAGGCGAGATATACGCAACAGGAGGGCCACCCACATATGTACTTGTACACACACATTAACGACACATTTACCTTAGTACGTGCACATGTATGTACACATATCTGGCTCTGAGTGCATATGCTCAAATGGGTTGTATCACGTAAGTCAGTGTATAAGACGGCAATGAAGTGTGTACCAGAAGCCAGGCGGACTGGTTCGATGAGAACTGTACGGAGATAAAGCAGCTGCCAAAGGACAAACGTAGTACCCATAAAGGACAAACGTAGTACCCATAAAAAAGTAATGGAGTACCCATAAAAGATTGACGTAGTACCTATAAACCTTGCCCCGACGACTAATTCTCAAAGAACAGTTAGGGAACATACTCAGCACTATCTAACAAAACCTTTGCCAGGATTCCTGAACGAGTGACAAAGATGATCCGTTCCTGGGCTCTGCAGACAGGAATGATATAAAGAACTTCAACAATGGCTCGTAACAAGTTTATGAACTTACCGCCTCTGGTCCGTCCCCCTCCTCAGTGCAGATGGGTCAACATTGATTACCAATAAAGAGAAAAAATCTTGAAAGACAGCGTGCTGAATCACCCTTCTGCTATTAATGCTGAAGCCATTGATCGGCTGCCTCAAGCTTCGATTGATGGGACGCTGGGCGTCGTGCCAACTTTGGAGGAGATATGGGAAGCAATTAGTCTGCTATCCAGTAGTAGAGCACCTGGCTTAGATTCCATCCCCGCTGAAGTCTACAAAGAAAGAAGGTGGTTGGGCTCTGGAGGAGAAACGTCATTAACAGTTACAGCTGATATGGCTACATTAGATAGTTCTGCATGACTCCAAGGATGCCCCCCAGTGCACAACTCTACAAGCGCAAAGAAAATCTCCCAGTCTACGACAACGATAAGGGAATCTCCGTGCTACCAAACATTGGCAAGATTCTGGCAGGAGTTCTACTCAATCACCTCACCGTACACGTAGGACTATCGACATGGTGTTTGCTACGAGATAACTTCAAGAGAAATGTCAGGAACAGAATACCGACCTGCACTACACCTATGTCAATCTGACCAAGGCCTTTAACACTATTAGCATGTACAGACATCCCAGAAAATTCATCGCCATCGGACGACAGCTACACGATGGCATGCTCGCCTGATTCCAAGACAACGGAGAAACATTTGAGCCATCTCGTCTGAAACGGGTTGTGACCTTGCTTCCACCCTGTTCAGTCTTGTGTTCAAATCCATCCCGACGGTTGCCTTCGGGAACGCAAACATATGTGTCGGCATCAGATACCGCGCCGATGGCTTGCCCTTTAACTCAAGGAGGCTTTGAGCAAAAACCAATGATTGTGTACTTCAATGCTTCACTGATGACTGAGGCTTCAACGCTGCCCCCGGGGCAGACATGCAGCCTTGTGTTGATAAGTTCCCAGGGGCTTGCAACAACTTCAGTCTCAAGATCAAAAACAAGTGATACATCAGCCGGCTCTGGGAAAGCCATACATCGAACCTAACATCACTATCAACGGGGATCGGCTGAATGCAATGGGCAGGTTCACCTACCTTGGCATCACACTTCCCAGAAACAAGGTTGATGAGATGAATGCCAGACTTGTCATAACGAGTGTTGCCTTTTGCAGACTCTAAAAGAACGTGTAGAATAGGAGAGGCATCACCCTAAAGACAAAGACCAATGTGCACCGGGTCATAGTTCTGACTACACTGCTCTATGGACTACCAAGGTCATGCAAGAAAGCTGAACTACTTCCGTACCACCTAAGAAAGCTTATTGACATAAGGTCGCAAGGCAGGTCCCAAAACACTGAGGCCCTTGCTCGAGCAATCTTGCTGCAGTCACAGCTTCGTCTGGCTCCCAACAAGGGGAGTGCTCCCATGATGTCAGAAGGAGCGCTTCGAAGAAACACTGTAAAGACCACCAGCACTAGCCTCGTCACCGGGAAGCAGACGGCCCGGGACAGAGGAAGGTGGAGATCGGCTGTTCTCAAAGGGGCGGATGCTAGCGAAGTCAACAGGATTGCTCCAGCTGAGAAATACAGACAGGCCAAGAAAAAGTGCACCAGCGCACACACGCACATATACAGTCAAATACATTGACATACAAATGTAGTTATCTATCTATCTATCAATCCGTGTGTGCACGTGTGTTCGTGTGTGCAGATAAACCTACATACTTGCATACACGTAACACGTAAGCATACGCATCATTCAAGTACACATATTTCCAAGTGCATGCTCATCCAGGAACTCAATCTCTTGCATAAACAGACGCATATATTCATGTATTCATATGGGTACTCAGATATATGCAAATACAAGCACGTACATTCATCTGAAATATATAATGTACTGAATTATATACAAGCATCTGAAATATATTTATGTACATGCACAGGAAAAGAAAAAGACTCGATTTTTTTAATTTTAAAAAACAGTTATTGCACTTTAGAAAACAGTAGTTCGAAATTAAGGAAAACGAAATATCTATTTTTCATACATGATTTCCGACAGAATTTTTGCACTACTCAACGAAACTTTTGATACCAATAGTGTAAAAGGAAGTATTTGTATGCATTTTCATTTTTCTGTTGGAGCTTAGTCCATTGAAAATATACAAGATTCTACCTCCACAAGTTAGAGAATTGTAATGAAGTGAACGAGGTTGTATCCTATTCATTGTTTTGCATTTTTCTTTGATTAATAGCTTTCTTGCCAAACAATTCATTTCGCCTTCCTGCTGACCCGTATGTTTTGTTTTTTTTTTTGTTTTTTTAAATAAGAAATTGAAATTAGTGAATATATCGGTCTGTTAAATAGTTACCATTTCTCACAACTTTATTGTGCAATTTACGGAATTTTGACATTGCTGACTCGTGCATACTGTACTCGAAAACAAACAAGATTTTCGATGTTATAAGAATGTACATCTCGAATTACCTGCTATTTCATCAATTTTCTGGACTGAATACATATTTACAAAGCTCAGTACACGAAATACTTGCTCATGCATATGTAAAACTTAATGAACATACATACATATATATACAGTGAGTTTTCTGTCTGTTTCTCTTTCCATGATTTCCGCTAGACAGAATATATACTACACTTTGATCTGTATTTACTTGCTTCCCCACGAGAGCAAGATGTGACTCAAGGTCGGTTTAACGTGGGGTTCCGTATACGGGAAGCTAAAAAAACATTGCTCCAGTCCCCACAACTGGTGTTGCAAAAAGGCGTCAGGGCAAGTCCCACCCTCCCCTCTTAGTGTACTTTGACCTTATGTAGAAGGCCAGGGAGCGACAATCTGACCCTGGGGATAGCACACAGATAATGTGATCCCAGACAGAAGTGCCGATACATATACACACATATCAAGCTTGGAATGCATACAGATATAGGCACAATTACACGTTTATACATGGATGTATACACACACTCGTATGTATGCCTACTAAATACACGGATATGAGTACACGTTTACATCCTTTTGTGTTCAACAGATGGACGGAAACGTACACACATTTACGCACACATGCACACTCACACATGTTAGGTCGGGGTGAGGGCAAATAGTTGCGTGACTTTGATGCTCCCTCCGATTAGTGTAAGGAACTCAATAATATTGCATTGTGTTTGTTTGTTCGTTTCTTCGTTTAAATATTCACTCACGCTGGTTAAATATTCTTATCGTCCGTCTTTTGCAAATTTCCGCAAAGTCGGCTGACATTTTGAAACCTATTCCATTGTTACTCGACACCTCGAGAATTTCACACCGTCTCGGCAGGCGACAAATGAGGGCGACAGAAAGATCGGTGAAGAAGAAGAAGAAGAAGAAGAAGAAGAAGAAGAAGAAGAAGAAGAAGAAGAAGAAGAAGAAGAAGAAGAAGAAGAAGAAGGAGGAGGAAAAAAAGGAAACGAATAAGATGGAGAAAAAGAATAAGGAAAGGAAAAGGGGAAGAAGGAGAAAAAGATGAAAAAGATAAAGAAGTACAACAACAACAAGACAAATAATGATAATAATAATAATGATAAGAAGAAGAAGATGAAGAAGAAGAAGAAGGAGAAAAAGGGAATGAAGAAGATGGAGAAGAAGAATAAAGAAAGGAAAAGGGGAAGATGGAGAAAAACATGAAAAAGATGAAGTACAACAAAAACAAGACAAATAGTAATAATAATAATAATAATAATAATAATAATAATGATAATAATAATAATGATAATAATAATTAACAATAATAATGAGAAGAAGATGTAGTGTATTTGCTGGGTGTCAGTGTCAGAGTGAGAGAGAGAGAGAGAGAGAGAGAGAACGCGCAAGAAGTTATTGGTTGATCAAATTTTATTGCAGAAAATTACATTAAAAAGCACTTTATTTAAGAAATAATTCTTTCTTGTTCGTAGAAAAAGAAATTAATTAAAAAAAAAACAAAACAGGGAAACATTCCTTTTTTTTGTTCGTGGATGATGTGTGTCAATGTCAAAGAGTGCTTTCGTCTCTAAGCAATGTGAATTTATCTCATACGGTTCTGGTCACGTTATTACCGATACACATTGCCACCGGTGGTTGAAATGCCCACAGACCCCCCCTCTCCCCCCCAAAAAACACCACGAAAACAATTCTCTCCCCTGCCAACTCTCATAATGTTCCTGAGTCCTGCACCTTCTAGCGGTGTTCGTATAACTGCAAATAGGTTCATGAATGTGTGAAAACATACAAGCTTCAAGACAATGCTATTCAAGTTGTTACACTAGTGGTGCCTCCACGATGATCTTTGCAGATCTCCAATACAGGGTCTTATTGAACTTTATAATGGATGGATCGTGGTGTTTGATAGCAAGATCACAAAGGTAATCCAGCATGGACACAATACATATTCTGTCCCCAGTTTACAAGTCAATCGTAGGCAAGAACACAATTGATGTTTAGCCTGGTTGTTCTTATCTTTGATGAATGATGTACAATATTGTCTACCATCCAGGGTTTCCGCGTTTGAAATTCAGTGAGACCCCACAAATTTGATCAATTGTTCTATCACGGTTAATCAATTGTTTTATCACAGTTGATTAATTATTTTATCACAGTTGATCAATTGTTTTATCATAGTCGATCAATTGTTTTATTACACTTGATCATTGTTGATTAATATTGGGAGTTGTTCAAATACGTCGGTTTGGTACTCATATCTAACAAAGCGATGTTCGGTGATTGGAATTGTATTTTGCACTGGGAAAAATCTGGGGTTGGTAATGATTCTCTTAGGAATGACAAAACCCTTCTTTGGCCCTGAGACGAGTGCTGTTATGATCCTCATTCTATGAAAGGTGCCCATTGTCGACATTATTTTCAGCGAAAAAAGTGTCATGTCCAGCAAATCAATGTCAAGCACTGACATATCTTCACCAACTGAATCCACTGCATTCTTTTCAAAACGCATCAATTCTTCATATGATAAACTATACTATGTTCCGTGTAGGATATCAACATGGAGTAGCGATCGATTCAAATGATGTACCTGAAATGCAATGTCAACTTGCAAGTGAGCTATAACGGCAAGTGGTTGAACGGTCTGGACTATGGCGTGTCATATTCCTGTGAGTTTTTGTCTTGTAACCTTACCCACGAAAAGACCATTAACCAATGTCCACACAGTGTCAGAAACAAACGAGACGGCAGAATCAAACTTGAGAGATTTTCCTTTCGATAGTGATTTGTAGGGGACGGCACATCCGGCTTGATGTCACTTTTAATGAGTCAGCTGTTTCTATGATTATTTGTGTCTGTGATTCTTTGTCTTTTGTTAGGGTGTTGAAATAAGATCTCAGTATCTGTGACATCGTTTCTCTTATTGTCATGATATCATTGAACACAACGCGCTTCAGCAAAATGAACATTGTCCTCACACTGTTCTTTCGATTTCTCCTTGAGATACTAATTGGCACGGTATACGTATATGTCAGAAAATCTTTCATTTTATCTCCTAAATGTGTAATGGTCGATTGTTCTTGTAATTGTAACCGCTTTGATATTATTCAAATATGATAATTTGATTCCTATATCCCCCAAACATGAGGTAAGGTACCAACATCACTTTTCTATGTTCAATAATGAAAGAGTAATGGAATATCCTCAAGAGAAGAAGAAATCAAATGAAGAATCACACTAGGATGGCAAGCCTTTGGCAGAGCAAGCTCAACCTTCAAAAACAAGAAGATTCCATTAATCCTAAAAAGAAGGGTGTACAACCAATGCATCCTCCCGATAGTCACTTGTGGAGCTGAAACATGGACCCTAACCAAGAGAAAGAGCTGCAAATTGAGAACCATGCAACGTGCACATGAAAAAATTATGCTCAACCTCACACAGGGAGACCACAAGACAACCCAATACATCCGAGAGAAGACAGGAGTCATCATAGAATCCATAAAAAAACTCAAATGGTAATGGATCGGCCATGTCGCAAGAAACAATCGATGGACGTCGCAACTCACCACATGGATCCCCAGAGATCACTTGAACAGAGGAGGCCGGCAGAGTATTAGATGGAGAGACAAGCTTGACAATATCAGAAAGTACTGGCTCCACGACGCCCACGATAAAAAAGTGTGGCAAATCCTAGGGAAGATCAAACGACGGACATTAGGAGAATGATGATGATGATGATGATGATGATGATGATGATGATGAATGGGCATTTTAAGGATGCATGCATGTGTGTGTGTATGTGCGTGTGCATATGTGCGCGAACGTCTATGTGGTAATATTAGGGAGAAGGTTTCACAACTTGTATCCGATTCAATTATGTGCTTCATTTTAATACTTCTGGGTGCAAAAATATTTGCACTCAAACTCAGGGAAGAGAGACATGCGTCAACAGCTGCCAACACCGCTTCTAAGAATAAAAATAATTATTTCACTCATTATTTCAGGAAAGGATAATGAAATACAGGTGTCTTCCATCATTTTCCTATTATTTGTATAACAACGCTTATAGACCTTCGCGCACAAATATGCCATCTGACAAGCATTTAGGTACGTATGAATTCCTATATAATTACAAATATATATGATGTGTTTACTATGTATTAAGATTATAAATGCTCACTTGCTCGTACTTTCCCCACATCGTCCTATAAAGATAGTAATTTATATATTTGTGCGTGTATCTTTGGGGGCATATGCATTAGACAGGTCAGCTGGAATAAAGGGTCATCGAAATAAACTAATTCATACGACTATGAAAGGATGATATTTTGTACTCAAGAGTCCTCTACAAGTGCCAAAAAGTTCTCCGAAAATGTGAACTTTGGTTCAGTAAAAATCCATTGAATATGTACTTCCAGATCCAAAGTAATTAACTTGATACATAAGACCACCTGATTTGTATGCAATTTTATTTTATTTAAACTAAACTACGTATCAAATATAGATAAATGTGTGTAAATGAGAAGCAAAGGTTACACAGGATTCATAATTGCATTCTAGTTGAAAACATTTGTTAATTTTAGATTTCATTTTCTTTCAATTCAGGTTCTAATCGGTGCATTTTTGAATTTCTAGCGCTAGATTTTCTCAGATTCTTTTGGATTGATCGATTCGATTCGTTTTTTTTTGCCAATCGATTATGACCGTCTTTTTGCATGTATATATGTGAACGTGCATAGGTAGGTACAGATATAGATATATATGTATGTGTGTATACATGTAAATCGAAGATTGCTGCATGTCAGTTTTGATATACATGCATTTGTGTTGGTAAAAAATGCTCATTAGATTTAACAGTCAAATTCTAGCTTCTAAGAATAAATATTTTTTTAAAATCTTCATCATCATCACCATCATCATCTTCCTTTTAACATCCGTCGTTAGACATAAACCTTCACTACGATTTGGCGGGTCTCTCTATTGCAGACACGACACCAACGTTTCCTGAACCTGAAACCTGTAAATCGTCACACCATCTTATTTCTTATCGGCCTCAATTCCACATATGATCTCCATAGGAGCTTTGTTTTGAGTCCTGGTGTCCAGCAGTTGCCTGACATTCTTGCAACTTGGCCTGTCTATCATTTCCTTCCTTGGCATTTCATTGTCAATGTTGTTCTCCCCGATTCTGATCTTCTGCGCTCTGTATTGTAGAAGGTAAAAAAATGGAGAACTCCACAAACGACTCTCTCAAATAAATAACCGATCCTTCGTCGCAAAAATAACATCAAAATTACAACTGGAAAGATTGGCAGCTTCTTACCATGTTTATATTATGTTAATACAAATCGCTGTTCTTATATTTCTATGCGTTCAGCTATCATAATACGGGAATACGTGCGTTTGGCTAGAGGAACAGACATACAAGTATACAAATAAAAGTGTACGCATTGTAAATGAACAAGTAATACATTCAGCAAGCAGGTATCATTATTTTTCCCTTGAGGTTTTTTTTATCAGTAAAATGAAAGAAAATTATGTTATTACACAGACACAGAAGCATCACATAGTTCGTCATCCAATTTTATTCCTTTGTTTGTTTTGTTTTGAATCTACTAGTACCATAGAAGACGATTACAAGCACATAAAAAAACGCCAGACACTAGCAGAACATCGATGACTTGTGCCTGGAAACCATCGTTAAACTCGCCCCCCTCTCTCACTCTCTGTCTCTATTTGCCTCTCTCTCTCTCTCTCTCTTTTTTCCTCTCTCTCTCTCTCTCTCACTCTCTATTTGCTTCTCTCTCACACGAGGAAAAAATAACGGATATTCCTACAAATTAGACGCGTACATACATGGGTGCATCCATTCATATATGCTATATATGCGACTGTAGGAAACAAAAATGTTCATGGTTGATGTGTGGGTTGGAAGTAAAAAGATTTCTTATCGAATAAACCAATTCTATCGATACAAGAAGAAGGCACAATTCATTAGAGTTACCAGAAGAGGTGAAAAATATCTTGAAATAAATGGACGAAAATCAAATACAGAATAGATGTGCTGGCAAAAAAAAAAAAAAAAGACAAAAAGGAAAGCAAAAACGGAAACTTGATAAAAGAACGAATTTAATCTTCAAGAAGGAGAAAATTTTGAGGGAAGAAAAATCAAGAGGGAAAAAAAAAGAGAAACGTATTCAATAGGGAAAGAAAAGAAAAAAAAAGAAGAAATTTATTGATAAGAAGAAGAGAGGGAAGAAAAGGATGGATAAATGGAAATAAAAAGGTATGAAAAATTGACAGTTAATTTAGTGTGATTTTTATCTAAATGCACTATTATATTTCCTTAAAACATTGATACTTAACTTTGTACAAACGCACTGATTATTATCAGGTGAGAAATGTATGGATATCTTTGAGAAAGAAAGAACGCAAGCTGCCTTGAAGTCAAAAGATTATCCTCTCCCCAAACAAATCTAGCTTTCAATGACTGAACATCTAATATATATATGACAAGAATGAAAATGATAAAGTACTAAGGCTTTATCAGTTATGAATGTACGTATTTTAGAATAATTTTGTGATTTCTCTTGTCACAAGATTAACGCAAACAACACACACAAGAAAATTATTGAATGCATATTGATATACATATTCTGATATGGCTTATCGATTTTAGATGCAATTAAATGAGTATTGAACCTTTTTACGCCAAAGTATTGTTTTTTGAATTCACACAATTTAAAACTGACTTTGCATTTATGTTTACGAACGAATTCATTAGGGGTTGGAGGGAAAAAATTTATAATCCCACTTTTTATATGGCTTACATATCAACTTATCCTCATTAAATATCAAGAGCAAAATTTGGTGAATAAACGACTTCTATATTCACAGCATTCTGGAGGGTTGCGTTTTCGAGTGGTCGTCTGATATGCATTGGGTAAACATACATTGGAAGGATTGGACCTTTATTTCAATTACGGGGATGTAATGTTTAAATCTCTCGTTATGTTACAGTCGATAACATTCGTATGGTATAGTGATCTGTTGTTCTACCAATCAATTCTATATTTTGTGCCTGTAGACTCCTGTCAAAAGAGTGGTTATGTTCCCTTGATATCTCATTGAAATTGGATATAAGTGGACTGTTTATCCTGAATTGAATTAACAGCAATTAAGAACGACAAAAGTCGATAGTAAAAAACAAATATTCCCAGCATAGTTTCAGAAAAGAAATTGAACTAAATACTATCCAACATTTGAGACATGAAAAAAAATGAAACAATAAAATTGATTAATATATCTTAAATACCTAATAAATTGTGTATGAAAGAATATGTGGTTATATACTGGTGTAAATAGGTACACGTATGTAAATTTGTTGAATGGAACTTTCTGAATCATTTTGAACTTTAAAGTGCGTTGTCTATATGTGCTATTCAAATATCTATAATTTGTATTTGAAAGAAAAATAGTATAACGACTGACGAGTTAGATCCTATTCAGGCAGAGAAAATCCATTAATAAAATGTGTGAAAAAAAGG
This sequence comes from Thysanoteuthis rhombus, assembly GCA_963457665.1. Classification (NCBI taxonomy): domain Eukaryota; kingdom Metazoa; phylum Mollusca; class Cephalopoda; order Oegopsida; family Thysanoteuthidae; genus Thysanoteuthis; species Thysanoteuthis major. The sequence goes on along the minus strand of OY735208.1, from coordinate 49,856,391 downwards.
ATTGTCAGTATTTGACACGATTCTCTCTCTCATTGTTGCAATTCTGTGCCCTGTGGCTAAATGCCACATAATTAAGTCTCTTTGAAACAGAAAAAAAAACAGAGAAAGACATTCCAATAAGGCTTTCTGGCAAGTTCAATCTCTTAATGCTTCATTAATTGGCAAAATCTGTTTAAATCAAGGAAAATGGGACGAAAAAAATGGTATGAATAGAAAAATAAACGCAACTCCGAAGTTTATAACTAAGAAATAGTTCAAATAGAGATTCACAGAAATTATGCTATCGGTGTCAGATCGCTAGCGCTCGTTATTATTTAACAAGGGTGGGTGGGAAATCAAATTAAAAATTAAGGTAAGGAGGACATCAGACTGCTTATTCGATACTATTTTAGACCTGCAGCTTTCAGGACTCTTTTATTGTATAGCATGGAGTTGAATTCTGTATAAAACGGTGATGTTTTGTTCAAAGAACCATCAGTAAATATTGTAAGAATCCTTTTATGATTCCATTGTGTATTCCAAAATTTTAGATAACCATTACATCTCAACACTGTAATCGAAAATCTACAATGTTAGACAGTAGGCAGCAGATCGTTCCAACAAAATCTTTTGCCAGGTAAGCTCCAGGCCTATTTAAAAATTGACCAAATGAAGACTCATCTAAAAAGATGACGTGACCAAATCATCGAGGGTTGTCCATCATCTCAACTGTCAACTGCATTCTCTGGTGAATATCAACTGATTCAAGGATTAGATTTCTTGTGGCTACTCTGTCATGTGAAGAAAATACTGCACTACCATTATTAGGCTGATCTTTATTATCATTTCCTCTCCTTCAATACTGGATATTATGATCATAGTTCATAGTTAAAAGTAAGATTCAGAATCACAAACCGTCAACCGAAGCTGTCAGCATAGGTTTCTTTAGTCTTTAAGCTGATCTGACTGGTTGGCTGGCTATGTATGTGTGGCGCGTACAGGCTGTACCAATGAAACTAGAGGGCTTAAGATGTAAGCATTTATTCTTTATCATGTCTTGGAAAAAAAAACAACATTCTGTACGTTTCTTGAAAATCACCCCAAATGGGGTGGTATCAGTTTGCAAAGGTTTCAACATTTATTTCTTATCATGTCTAGAAAACATTTTTGTTTCTTTAATGCTCTCCCTATATATATATATATATATATATATATATATATATATATATATATATATATATATATATATATATCTTTTAATTCTCCCTTTCTAAATTTTTAGTCGGAGGTTCAATTTACAATGTAAGTTTATGCTAAATTGTATCCTCAGTTTGTGCCTGGCAGCATTCATTCTGGTCTTTTGAAAATTCAGACCTTTTTTTGTGATCGCCAAAAGGTGAGAGAAGTGATCTATTCATTGATTACCCCTTTTCTCAATTTTTCAGCTGATCCCTCCTATCCAACCAGTAAGATGTTGGCAATGTGACAGTTTTCATTTAATGACCAACCATACCTTTTTTGAATTCATTTGACGTTTCCTCAATCTACCAACAATACGCATTTTACGATTATAGATATATAAATGCACCATTTTATGTATCATATGCAGGTGTAACTTAGAATATGAATTTAGATACAATTACACGGCAAATATAATTTTCTATCTGTGTTATCATTCACAACTGAATCAAGTGCATTGAAAAGGAAGGAGATTATGTTGAAAAAAGCTTTTGTTACGCAAAATAAATGCATTATTCATCAATAAACTTCAGACATTGACTTAAGTACGTACTGTGGATATGATGTAATATTCTCATGATATGATCTGTTGGGTGGAATTCACACGCACGCACACACGTATAAACTCAATCACACACACACACACACACACATATATACATATATATATATATATATATATGTTTGAGAAGAAAGCTTTTTTTGAAAGAGTTTTCCATGTCAGTAGGACCATAGACGTTGGGGCCTGCGATTCACTCCCGTATATTTACACGTATCTCTCTATGTACTACCCAACATCTTAAAATATTTACATGCACACGGACATACACGTGCACATGCATGACACACATGAATTTGCATATATACAATTATATACACATTTATGAACACAAATATTTATATAAAGACACATAAAGAGACTTACAGCATATGCAAAGATTTGTGGCATTTGAAATACATTAGACCTGTTTATTTATAATGTGTTCTCTTGGTTCTTTGCGGGCATATTTTTTGTTTTAATATTTACTTCTTTATTTTCAAATCTGTCCACATAACTTTACGCCATTTTAAAGAAGGTTTATATCTTCAGTCAACGACTGGTTATCTCATCGGAGTTAAAATGACGTGATCATTAACGCCTCACATTTTATTCATTTTGGCACAATGTGCATTCATGAATCGCTTGCGTTTTAAGGATTTTACAGCTAAAGGAATGTGTCAAGAAAGAGAGAGAGAGGAAGAGAGAGAGAGGGGAAGAGAGAGAGAGGGAAAGAGAGAGAGGGAAAGAGAGAGAAAGCGAGAGAGAGGGAAAGAGAGAGAAAGAGAGAGAGGGAAAGAGAGAGAAAGAAAGAGAGAGGGAAAGAGAGAGAAAGAGAGAGAGAGAGAGGGTGGGGATGAGAAAGGGAAAGAGAGAGAGAGAGACAGTGAAAAGTGCATGAAACTGAATTCTCCATCAATGCTTAATGGAACAACATCACAATTAGATGAGCTAAAATAATACTCTTCATTGAAACTCATAGTTTTAGTTTTCATACGTCTTTTCAATGCTTTTCACTGGACACAATCTCTTCACCATGAAATTAGAGACAATGTACAGAAGTCGTGCATTAACAATTTTTGACAAGAATTTTGCAGTCTCCATAAGAAACGGACAGTGTTTCCTTTTCACTGATTGTACTGTCACACAACGGAAAGAATATGATGCGTTTTTTTTTGTTGGGGGAAGGTTCACCTTAATCAAGGCTTTTCTTACGGTTTTTGCACCAAAGGGCTTGTAAGAAGGGTGTTGCTTACGCAATAGAATTAAGGCCAGAAAAAAACATGTTAAAATAGCTAACTGACGTTAAAATTGTAAAGTTAGAAACACCGAGACATGACATGTTTAGATTAAACACTAAAATTGACTAAATAGTAATAAGAAAGTTAGAAACACTAATAAAATGAGATGCAACAAGGGATTTAAAAAAATCCAATATGGGATAAGTCACTTGTTCCCTCTGGATTTTAAAATGTCGAGATTGTACTCGTCGGGAAAACAACGTAAGAACTATTGGGAAAGAATAGGCGTTCTTATAACTTTCTTAAATACGTTTCTGACCGACTAAAACCGTCAATAAAATTACGCTGGAAGGGTTAGAGAAATGGTTATTTTGGGAGTTAGATAAGAAAAATTAAAAGTCCAAACTAATTTTTATGTATATCAAAATATTTTCTTAAGTTTTTATGATGCTTACATTTGGTGCAAACAAATATCACATCATATAATCTAAATAAATTAAGAATCTTGTATTTTGATATATATTTTTTGTTTTTAGGCAAAGGCGTAACACTAGCCGCACAAGAATAGCTGTTGAATTATTCCATTTGGTCCACCGGTGCTAAAATTTGGTTAATGGGATTTTAATTTCCATAAGGAAGCTTCAAGTCAAAATTAACAATACTGTTGCTGTACGTCATCTAAGAATAGATTCAGGAAAAAATATGTGCAGTTTATAAAAGTGATACAGTGAATTATCGCTCGTTTGAAAAGTGTTCTGTAAATTTTCGTGCAGGAGAACAGAGCTCCATGGTAGAGTAGAGCAGTTGAGGTTCATAGCGATCAAGTAAAGACGTTATTTGAGAATGATTAACACGGTATGATTCGGAACATAACTAAGGGAGTGTGTCCAAAATCAAGTGCTGAAAATCGATTGTGCAAACTTAGTTATTTTAGTCGTGTTTATGTGTAGCTTCCGTGTTTGATTCGCTACTCGAACGTTGCAAAAATGTTCTGAAACAAACTGTGACGTGCAATGGAAAGAAGATACTTTACAACAACGTGGAATACGAAAGATTACGGAACAAGCAAAATGAACCACCAGTAAACGTACCATGAACTTGTCTTTATCTTAAGAAGATGATGTGTGCATATGGCAGGATTAAAAAGGAGTTCTATTCTATGAGCGCCTTTTGGAGAACTAAACGATTGATTCGAGCAGGTCCTGCTCCCAATTGGACCCATACAAGACAGGAATCAATGGAACATGATCGGAATTAGTTGAGAAGAGGGGCGTAATTTTCCATCAGATTAACGTTAGAGAGAATGTGTTTTTGGTGACCAGGTGAAAATTGTTACAATTTGTCTGAGAAAAAAATTCCTCGTCCATTTGGGAATACATTTAATCTGGTGTTTACAAAATTCACCAAATGAGAAGAAAATCAATTACTTGGAAAAGGTAGTGCGAGCATCTTTTTGCTCTGAAAGAGTTCTGGGAGGACGGGATTATGAAGTTGGTTATAAGATGATAGAAAGAAATAGAACAAAACGATAAATATATTGTTCAATAAAGTAAATAAATGTTGTTTTTTCTTAAATATTTTTTGCTTGATACACTAAATTAACTTTATGGCCACTTAATGTTATGACAGTAAACTTCTTGTTCAATAAAGCTGTATTCTCTCTCAGAGAATTACAAATAGTTCCTTTCGAAACAACATGATTATTTCATCATAAGGGTTTGCTGGTCTTAAGATGGATTCCATATAAATGGCTGCCTTCACACTCTGTTACATTGAGACGAAACGTGAATCGATCGTCAAACACCAAGAAAACACTTCCTATATAGGCCGTATGCAGCCTTCTGATTAGAGGATAGTCCAATTAGATCACTAGCCATCTCAGAAGACATGTTTATATTATATGCAATATGCTCTATAGATTTGAGTTATATATATATATATATATATATATATATATATATATATATATATATATATATATATTGATGCTATTTATTATCGTTCTGTCGGGTCGTATATCCATTTCACAATGAGATAATTGTCCACGTTGAAAAATGAAAATATGGAAAGTAAAGATTCTGAATGGACAAAAACGGAAATATGGAATGAAAGCAGTTATTCGGGCCCTTTCATTACCAGCGGCTGATAAGCTCAATGGTTAGAGCAACGCTATGTTGAAGCAGCTACCATATATATATATATATATATATATATATATATATATATATATATATATATATATATATATATCGATTAAATACATAAATTTCATCTGTTACAATGGTGTATTGCTAATCTGCTCTTGAAATTTAATTTAGAGATTCTAATGCAAAATTTAGAGTCACTTTTATCTATATATTCGTGCCTTATATACAATTTCTGGTGTTGGGTAATTGTTATGTAGCACGCATTTTTCTGGTTCCCTACAATTACATCTTTTATCTAGATTACCATTAGTTTTTTTAAATTAACTTATTCGATTTAAAAAATAATCATTGTTATATGATTATTTTTTGATACTATTCATGCAGCTGTATTATAGTTTAATTTGTTTTAGATGAAAATCCAGTGTAATCTGTTGGAAGTATTTTTTGACTAAACCCAAGAAAATTTCATCGACGTTTCTTAATACCTGCTTATCCTACATAGGAATATCTTAATCAAATTTCAAGAGCAGATTAGCAAACCATAATACCTCTTTTAATCATGAAAAGTGCAAATACGACACCTCGATGTCTATTCATTTTGGGAAACTTGGGGATAAAAGTAAAATTCAACGATAGAATGGAAAATATCACAAAAAAACCAACAACGACGGTACAAACCTTAATTCAAGGTGCAATCTGTTCGTTCTAGGTCAGAGATCAGGGTCAAATATCGGCAAAGGGTAAAGATTTACTATGAAAAACTTGAAGAACTAAGGAAATAAAAATGTACTAAACACCCAAGCAAAGCTTATAAAAAACAGAAAACCTGTAAAACCATTTATGATAAGGAAGTATAACTAATCAAATTAGAAAATACCAACGGATAAGAATTAAAAACAAAATGACTTGACTGGGTAATAGTCTTTGCTTAAGAACGATAGAGAAAAACTTTGAAGCAGATTAGAATGAAATAAAGTATGAATCAAAGAACGAATTTCTAAAAGAAATCGTAAAAGAACCCTCAAAATAATGCATAAAGGCATTATTGAAAACAAGTGAATAATGTGAATTAAAAATGAAAATAGCTCAATCAAATAATAGCTTTCATTTAACAAGCAAATAGAACCATTTATTCACACAAAACAATTGAAAGCAGAAGCAACTAATTGTAATGTATCCTGAGTTAACAAACCTTGATAAAACAATATCATACAATGCTTGCAAGGTGAATAAATGCAACGCACTCCAACTGTCGCGTTTCAAATCAGTCGAAGTTATCCTCTGTATATATACAACTTCAAGTCCCTGTAACATTGTCTAACTGAGAAACTGAATAAAGCGAAAACAAGGGATACCATTGTTAGAGACAAAATTCATGTATTTAATCAATATTTTGACTCTACTCGAGGAATAGTGCACTTCACTGTTGTAATACAGATTTTTCAGAGCAATATATCTCATTTGTTCACCATTTTATGGCCTTCTAAATTTCTTTCTTTTACACACACACATATATTTATGTGCGTGTGCGTGTGTGTGTGTGTGTGTTTGTCTGTCTGTCTGTCTGTCTATCTGTGTGTATGCACACTGTATTCTTCGAATGGCTAGTGTTTAGTTTGATGCTCTTGTTGAATGCTTCGATTTGATCTCCAGACAACGGGTGCTAAAAACTTAATGTCTCACAATAAATACACATGAATGCGTTCGGGTGTAAATGAACATTAGAACGTCTTCTCTAGCTCTCTTCATTCCCTCTCTTCACCCCTATCCCCCCTCTCTCTCTGTCTTCCCTTTTCTCTCTCTCTGCCTTTCAAGAATGCGTTCGGGAGTACATGTACATAGGAATTGCTCTAGCTCTCTCCATTCTCTCTCTCTCTCTCTCTCTCTCTCTCTCTCTCTCTCTCTCTCTCTGCCTCTCAAAAATGCATCCGGGAGTACATGTATGTAAGATATCCTTTTCTAGCTCTCTCCATTCTCTCTCTCTCTCTCTCTTTCTCTTTCTACCCTCCAAGAATGCGTCCGAGTGTACATATACATAAGATCTCCTTCTCTAGCTCTCTCTCTCTCTCTGCCTTTCAAGAAAATTCTGTTACTGTCATCTGCAGCCTTAGCATTCTTAATTTGCCTTATCTCGAGAGGCAAACACGTTACCCAACTTCAAACCATCTGGATGGTCTCTGCGCGCAACAGTAGGTAAATTACCATGACTGACGTTACGTTTTGATGTGGTTACTGGTTGAATTCCTGACTGATTCCGAGACTGATTCACTAATGAGACCCTTCACTCGTCTATAAAAATATAACCACAAGGCACTAACAGCCTTTCTTCCGGAACCTATTAATATATATCTACATATCATTAAAATTTTGATTGGAAAAGCTAAAAAGAATTTACAATATTTCATTTTATCAGTTATTTTTAAAATCATGCATGAAATTGTTTCGACCCCCTACCCCGAATATATTGAGTGTATTTTTATTCTCCAGGTACCAACAAATACAGAATAGAGCCAAATACATTGTGCAGCATAATGTAGAAAGTTTGTAACATATGTCAGTATGAATATCGTAGAGAGGATATCTCACGTTCTTCGATATTTAATTAGAGCCAATAATTTGTCGCTTAACATTTTTTGTAAAACAGCTATTTTTGATGCAAACAATATTTATGCTCTTTTACTGTCGAGTAACAAAATATTCAAATCATTAAATAACTGTCAAAATTTGCTTCATATAGGGTACCCCAACCCCGTAACCGAATCGTCGGAAAAAAAGGTACATAGAGTGAAGTGTAAATCGTATTGGGCGTCAGAATTGTTATTTCATAAACGGGGTCCATTGTAAGTGTCTGCCAACAGGGGAACGATTCTGCATCTACTCAAAAATTCTTACATATTACAGACCTTCTAAGTCTCACGCATTTTGATACATTCTCATGCTCACACGCACGAAAGAAAAATTCTCACGCACTTCATAAAAAGTATTATATTTATTAAATTCATAAAATTTGATTGGATTTCGAATGAAAATCTTAGCTTGGTAAATTTTTTTTTAGATAGGATTCTAGACAACACATACTTTCAATTGCTGATATGCCCTGAAACGCACTTTTAGCCAATCTTGGATACAAAACCCCTAGAAATTTTCTTTCCTTCGAATTTTTTTTGTAGGGGGTGGGGAGATCCAAACCCATTCTTAACATTTAAATTTGTCAGGTCTGATATCATCTCTTGTTCCCCTATCGTACTCTGACTTTTCCACTTCGTTCCACAATCATTCATTTATTTATGCTACTTACGAAGCCAAATAACAAAATGTCAGACTGAAAAGTTCAAAGAAAGGTTTGACTTCCTTCGGTCATCATTTTGAGCGGATCAAACAACCAACTGTTTTTGATTAATAACTGTCAAAAGACACTTACTCAACTCTTGACCGCCTGCGTCGAGACGATGTTGATGTGGCTAGTAATGAAATGGGGTGCAGTGTATCTATATCTAGGGTGTTGTATCGGCCTAAATCCTGGGTTGATTATCCGTCCTCTCGAAATATATAATGAAAATTAAGCGGTTCTTGCGAACGTGGTAACCGCGGATGATATCAAGAAGAAAAGATGAGGATACACGGTGGAGGAAGAATAAACGTGAGAAGAAAAAGAGAGAATGTGAGATGGATTGATAGGAAGAAGAAAGAAAGGAAGAAGGAATGAAGGGAGAAAGAAGGAGAGGAAGGAAAAAGGAATGAGGGGAGAGAGAAAGAAAAAAGGATTGAAGGGAGAAAGGAGAAATGATGGAAGAAAGAATGGAAGAAAGAATGGAAGAAAGCATGAATGAAGGGAGGAAGAAAAAGAAAGAAAGAAAGAAAGAAAGAAAAAAAGAAAGACAGAATGAAAGAAAGTAGGAATGAAGGGAAAAGAAAGAAAGGAAGACGGAAGGGAGAAAGAAGGAATGAAGGAGGAAGAAAGGGAGAAAGAATGAATCGAAGGAGGAAGAAAGTAAGAAAGAAAAAAAGAAGGAATGAAGGAAGAAGTAATGAAGGAATAAAGAAAGGAAGGGAGAATTAATGAAGGGAGGAAAAAAGAAAGGAAGAAGGAATGAAGGAAGAATCGAATAAGACGATTGACAATTATTGTCAAAGAAGGGGAAAATGCAATAGAACCAGACTTGATGCTCCACGGCTGAACTCCCCTCTGAAAGCAAATATTTCAGTCACAAAGCTGAGTTTTCAAAAAAAAAAAAAAAAAGAAAAAAGAAAGAAATGAGCGATTCGGGCTGAAAAGAGTTGAGAAGTGAGAAAAAGAAGGAAAATTATTGTAAAGATAAAAAAGAAAAAAAGTAGTACATTCTATTTAGAAGAATCTGGATTGCGACACCAGATAATTCAATCTGATGTCCATAGAGTTCCATGTTCTCTTCCTCTCTATTTCCCTATTTCTTCTTGTATTTTTCTCTTTCTTTCTCTCTTTTTTTCCCATCTTCCTCTCTTCATTTCTTTGACCAATGACGTAGGAATAGAACCTGTCTCTTTTTCTGCCTCTCTGTCTCTTTCTTTCTCCCTTTTCTCTCTATCCACCATTTAAATTTTGTATCTTTTTCACTTTTTAGTCTTAAGCGGAAGTATGAACTTGTCATTGTTGCTAGATTAGAAAAATAAAATCAACTCTAACAGTTATTTTGACAAAAATAGAAAACGAAATGATGACTTAACGAAGAAAAATCAAAATAACTAAATATACAAAGGAAGGAATGTGACAAACGAATTAATGAGGAACCGAAAACAAGGGCTGGAAAAGAATCAAGTTGAATGAATGTAAAAGCGATTTCTAAATTGCGGAAATATAGACGAATTAGCAAAACAAAAACAAAGACTCCATTCCAAGCCACCCAGACGCTGAGAGAGAAGCCATTTTTCTCACACACTAACATGTAGTATCGACCATCGAATCATCACGACTTATCTCTCGTTCTCCATAAGTTTCAAGGGAGTTTGATTCTTTAGGTGTTTAAATAAACAAGCGAAATGTAACAAGTAAGAAAATGTCAAGAAAAACACGTAAAGACCACCGTGATTCTTGTGAGAAAGACCTTGCAGTATTGATCTCTTAATTGGAGCAGTAAGTGAGCAGACAAGTCTAAACTAAGGTTTGATGATAACCGGAGCCACAAACCCATTCCGATAAATAAAAAAAAAGATTCCTAGATCGAGCTACGAGTTTTCCTTCCCTTAATCTATGAATTCCACGGTAGTTGTATAAATAACAAAAATCTAGCAGACGAAGGAATGACAGAGAATGGCATTTTAGGCGATTGTAGTTGAAAGAAGCAGATGAGAAGTGTATAATTTACTTTGAGAAATGTTTTGATTTCGCCATTCATTTGAACTACTGACACTGTTCTGCTACACCAGACATTTCATGTCGACAAATCAAAAACCGCTTTCCTAGTTTAAGAGATAAGTAAGTTTTGCTAATAGATTATAGTGCATAAATAGCGTCATTGACACCATATTGAATATTTTGTTTGTAATTCTTTACTGCTTCGATTTCGTATTCTTTTTGTTTTATTCTTGACGTAACAAACGAGTAATTTTAACTTAAAATAGAGCGTCGTTGAATCTTGTTTGTAATCTTGTTTGTAAGATTAAAAAAAAAAGAGTATGTATTCGGTCGCCTCTGTCCGTCCACATAATGTCTCCTGTAGTATTTGATGGATTTCAATGAAATTTCGTGTAAGGGAGGGCAATTGGCTAGACCCCGAAAGTACTGAATGGATTTCGATGAAATTTTGCGCAAGGGTAGACAGTGGGCTCCTTCCGAATGTACTGAATGGATTTCAATGAAGTTTTGTGTGAAGGGGGACAATAGGCTCCCTCCAAAAGTACTGAATGAATTTCAAAGAGATTTTGTGTAAGGGTAGACTATAAGCTCCGTCTAAAAGCTCTGATTCGACTTCAATGAGATTTTGTGTAAGGATGGACAGTAGGCTACAGAAGAACCGATTAAGTTTGGATCCATACACAATTCCCTCCCCTGTGTCGTAATTATATGTCCAAACTGCATGATAAGCCAAAATGTCACAACTGTCAACACGATATATCCAAAGGTCCTCAATGAATTCCAATGGGATTTCATGGAAAGATGGACCGTAGGCTACGGAAGAACTGATCAGATTGTGAAGGGGCACATAATCACTCTATTTTACGGCGTATAATTTTTGAAGGCCTGAAAATAAGAAAGAAAACCCGTCTCTTTTGCCTTATTCTCAATTGCCCTCTACACAATCGGGTTATTCTAAGACTCCTAAAGATTCAAATCTTAATTAACCACCTCAGAGGCTAGTTGTTTACATCATTTGCATATCACTGTAATGTTACTAAAAAAATCAGTAAAGCGTTCGTCTCTCGAGACAGAACATAGAAAAAGCGCGTCATATGCCGTAAAATAATTTACTCCTTTGCCGAAGGCGTTAGCAGAAGTATGCACTCTCAGGGTGCTTACTCGTTAAAGATTGGTATTCATTATCATGGAAGCCAGTAAGCCTTGTTTACTCTCAACGGGACCGGTTTAGAAAGAAAACTTGAGTATCTTTTCGACCCAAGGTTTTTGCTGGGTCATTTACGAGGGATGGCTCATTAACTTATTAATTTGCTTATCGCCTTACTTTCAAATTTCCTCCCAACATATACAATAATAATATCATTACTTTTAGATATTATTTTCTTTTTTTTTCCTGTTAATTAGCAACGTGTATTTTACATTCAATTTATCCGGAAAGATATAAAGACCCAGTGTCATTTGAGCGGAGTCCATAACAATATTTTCACCAGTATTAAGATATTTTGCGTACTGAAAAACTTATCATTCCACTCTGACTGAATTCTTCCAGCTTTTAAAAGACAATAACATGTGCTTTGGGAACGGACACTAAATCATTTTATTACACTATCCTCGGGCATTAAAACTTGATAGCCAGTGGCAATTTCGAGCAACGCCTAAAATCTACAAAGGAATGGGAAACGTAAACAGGTTTCCTTGGTGTTATTTCTTCGAATCCCGTACATTCACAGGCCTTAGAGTCACGGAACTGAAGTCACAATATAGGTGCTATGCGACATCATGACTTTAGTTCCATGACTGTAAGTTTATGTCTGGTGACCATTTCTTCATTCAAATCTCCACAATTGACAGACGCTTAATGTTCCCTCTTTAACCAATACATTTTAGCCATTTCCATCATTCAACATTTAGCATTATGGTCATGTCCATAAACTTGAAAATGTCCCAGCATAACGTACTTCTGTTGCCACATCGTACTTTATTGCAATCAAGAAAGTTGAAAGCATATCCTACACATGGATATGGGAAAACCTAAAGCAAGGGGTATTTCTGTGAACAAACCTCAAAAATCCATGTCTCTATCATTTATCGAAACAACCAAATCCACTTTTTTACTTCTAGTCTCGTTTTAATATTCTCTTGCGAGAAACTCGTAAAGCCATTCAATCCTCAATGACCGACTCATGGAGAGCAACCACAGATCGTTCACTTTTGAATATCTGTATAATTCTCATCTTTGCTTCAATGATTTACACTGTCTTGTGATCTTTTATTTTGTACGAAGTTTTTGTTAGTATTTTCCAACTCAACCAACTTCAAAGATGCTTCCGACTATAGATCATCTGTTAGATTTGATAAACACCAAGGTTATATTGAATTGGCTCATGGAACAATAAATGGCGTTGAGAAAAGGGAATCCATAAATTAGACTCTTTCATTCGCGATATCGTCTATTTAAAAGTAGAAGTAAAACTCTCTGGTCGTAAGTGTAAGATTATCTCCCTTCATTGGAGCTAGTTCAGTCGATAATAAATCTTTATAACTAGTACTTCATCATCTTCGTCAAATTTTACTCTTTGCTTTTCATTTTCATGATTATGACACTAGCTTTACCACATTAGTTGGGCAGGAGATGCCATAGTCCCAAAAGATTTTTTTTTACTGTTGAATGTTGTTGGAGTTATAAATTGAATTTTTCTCCTGTAAATATTGTAGGAGTTGAATTTTTGAATGTAGAATCATTAAAAGAGGTCCACAGAAAATAGTGCATTTCGGAATTGAATGGAAATAATGTGTTGTAAGATGAGAGATATTTATTACTGAAATACATAGAGAGAAGTAAATACAACACAAAAATACACCGGAAATTAAATTGTTGAATTACACTTGGAATTACTTATTATATGATCCAACGGAATGTATGATTATTAGAAATGTAATGGGATACACTGCAATAAAGACATGAATCACAAGAAATGAATTAAAATCAATTTATTATTGAAATACTCCGGAAATTATAAAAAAAATGTAGTGGAAATGACTTACCTTTGAACCTAATTGGGAATTATTGGCGTAGTTCAATGAAGGATCAAACAAATCGGCAACGATTCAGTATTTGAAGAGTTAAAAAAGCTCACCACTCCTTTGTAATCTTCTGCAAAGAAAAAATATTATATAAACCGTAGGAAAGTGTTCTCATTTCGAAAAGGTTAATCCAGAACTTGATAATCGGCAACATCCACTTGTTGCGGATATTAACTTGGAGAAGTTTATTTTCTATTTTTTTATTTTTATCACCAGAGTTATGTTTTGATACGTTTCTAGTTGGAGTCAAGTGTTTTGTTTGGATGTCAATTCTGTTGACTACTGACAAATACAAACTGAAAAAAGGGGGAAAAAAGTCTTGAGGAAAAACTTCAAATTAATAGAAATAATGGCAAATATATACTGATGGGCATCGAATTTAACATACACACGATGTCTCACACACAAAATCAAGTATATATTGATTCACCCTAGCCTCATATATAGCCAGCCAATTAGGCTACAGGATCTTCTCTCTTTTAGTGTCCATATCTATGTGTGTGTCTCCCGGCACCCCAGGTCACATTAATTGGATCTACAACCATCAAAAATTGCACTTATACACCATTGAGCGTCATCTAAAAATGATTTCTTTCATTTTTTCAAAATTAAATATATTTTGTGGGTCTTTACGGCCATTTTGGGACCACCAATGCTCAAATCTTGTGCTGGTATTTTTTTTAAAAAGAAAATTCTATATAAAAAATCCATTTCGTTTTGATGATGTTTGAAAATCTTTCAGATAATTGGTTTCAGTACACACGCTGGCTACGGTGATTCATTTATGTAGATATTTTTTTCATCTTTGGTAAAAGAATTGGTACACTTATCTGTTACAAAATGTATACATTTATCGATTGCCGAATTCGGTGTAAATATTTGTCTATGGTAAAATGAATAACGTATACGATGTAAGAATTGTGTGTTAGAAAGTGCACACACATACAGGTGCACGCATACACACGTGCAAACATACACACACATACATATCTATATGAGGATGGATCCATTAGAATTCTGAAATTGTATTTTCGAAACTACAATAACTAATAGAAATTAGGTCTGGTTTGTCACTCAATTGTAACTGTCACGTAATCAACGTCTTTTATTAGTATGACGTGTTGGGGATGATCAATTAAAAGTCCGGAGATCAATAAATAAGTCATTTCTCTTGCTTTTTATTGGATCTTTAAAAAGTCAGACCCCCCGACAAAAAACAAAAAAAAAAACAGAAAAAAACAGCGTGCATGCTGCTGGACACAAGGGACCAATTTATCATTAACTTACTTCGTAAAATGACTATCCCCTCAATTTATTTTCGTTTTTCTAGGTATAATAAGGAGTAAATGTTCAAATTTACGGCCATGTAACTCCTTGGTGCAACCTGTATGCGTGAGCATGCCAACCAGCCAACCAGTTCGCCAGCTAGAATCACTTAAAAACTTTGTTCACAGTTTTGTTTGTCGATTTCAGTTAATCACACGGGACACTAATGAATTTGTCAGTTCAGTCATGTTTCATTTCATATCCGAGTAGTTTTTTTAAAAAATCAAAAGAAGGGAAAATATTTATTTTGGAAAAGGAAGACGCTAAATTCGTTTTGATTACAGGCTGTAAACCTAAGTTCCCCAATGTTATAACCTTCCATTTTGCTATTTAAAAAAAAAACAATTGATGTTACTAAGACAATAATACACGATGACCTAATGCAAAAGGTGAACATTCAAATCTAAATCTAAACAATCTTCTCTCAAAAGACAACATATGATTCGAAGCCATTAACGTAGACTTGAAAAATTCTGATCTTCAAGGTCTTACGGAAAGGCAGGCACCCAACGGGTTTTAATGTATGGAAAGGTCAATTTAATTTGAAAAAGTTTTTTCATTAGAATCCACATAGAATTGTGCAAAGGGAAAGGATTACAAAATTGGAATTAAGATGAAATTACTCACATTTTTGACGACATTTTTTTTTTGTTTCCGTATTTTCCTGGCCTGGGTGTTTTGTTTAAAACCTGAAGACCAATCAATCATTCCATTCACTCGCGAAATGAAACAGTTTAATTTTCTTTCTTGTAAATGTAAACACGATTACTTAAGTGGCAGAGCAAGATTACTTGAGCGGCAGAACGTCCGGCATAACTTCTGGAGTCGATGTGACTGAGGGATGCCACTTAATTGCAGAAATTACTTTGGATGATTAAATATCTGATAAAGAGGACGCAGAAACACATAAACTGAAGTGCAGGCGTGACAGAAAAAAATTGTGAGAAGAGACAGACCCTAATTTGAGAAAGAACAAAGTGATGTTATTTGGCCATCAGATCAAAAATACTTCTAGATGATTCACAACACTTGAAAAGATTGGGGTTATAAGCCCTATTGCAGAAGATAACTGAATTACATTTATTTAGCAATAACTGGAGCGAACATTGTTACGGCTCAAGTTGGTTTGGCGCAACTATGCATGCAACGTGGGGATCTTAGCTTCTTCTTCTGCTGCTGCTGGTATTTCCAATACTTGACAGAGTCGGAAGGAGAGTGTGTTGATGTTTGCTAAAGTCTTCCCCAACCACAAGCGAAGAAATAAGAATACGTCTGTATTCAGAGTCAACCTTTCACTTTGATTTAAGCACTGACTGATATCATCATCATCATCAGCAGCAGCAGCAGCAGCAGCAGCAGCCTTTTAACGTCCGTCTTGGGACATAGATCTCCCCTGAGATTTGTTGGACCTCTCTATCATGGGTACTGCGGAGCCATTACTTTCTGAATTTGTCCAGTTCGTTAGGCCATCTTGTATTTTGTCGGGCACGGTTTTGCATGTGATTTCTGGGAATCCACGATGATCTACGAACTAGATATTGAATTTGAACAACTGAAAAGTAAGACACTTTATAATTTTGAGTTAAAACTACCGATACCGAAAGATTCACGTGACTGTTCTTGTGGGCCATTGAGTGAAAGAAAAGAAAAGGAAAGAAAAGATATCAAAATATTAGAATATTAAGGGGTACCGTTCCTGTAATTACTCAATCACAATGAAGAGTCAAAAATACAACGCGAAGAGATGATAAAATATATGGATTTGAGACGATTGCAGCTTGAAAGGGAATGCAAGAGATTTGACAAAACTTGATGACTGTTACATTGATACCTCTGATTTGATAATAATAATAATAATAATAATAATAATAATAATAATAATAATAATAATAATAATAATAATAATAATAATGATAATGATAATAATAATTATTATTATTATTATTTGCAATCTCACACCAGTTGCCTGGTGGCAACCGCTGGTGTTTGAGTGACAGCAAGTCTCCTCAAGACTCCAGCCCTCCTCTCCTAGTACTCATAGGTCGCAGTAATACTGCGATTTACAGTTTCACCCCGGTTGCCCAGTGGTCATTGCTGAAGGCTGAGTGATAATAAGTCTCCTCAGGTCTTCAGCTAACGTCTTCTCTCTCTTTTGCCTATCATGTCAGTGCTACAATTTGAGTTTCCACTTTCATTTCCCTTCCTCTGTTGGGTCACTATTGGCAGTTAGCGCTGCAGTCCTTATATTTCTAGCACTTTCCTCAGTATCCGCGCAGTTCCGAGTAGTGCTGTGGTCTGTACAGTCTCAATCCTTCCCATAATCCTGATCTCCTCCAGTCTCTCCCTCAGCGTTTTGGGGACAGTTCCTAGTGCGTCCACTATGACCGGTACTACCCTGGTTTTCATGTTCCACATCTTCCTTAATTCTCTTGCTAGGTCCTGGTATTTTTCCCGTTTTTCACTCTCCTTCCTCTTTACTCTATGGTCTGCAGGTAGGGCAACGTCTAACTATTTGGCAGGCCTTCCTTTTTTTGTCTACTATTACTAAGTCCGGTCTTCTTGCCTGGATGAGGTGGTCAGTTTGGATGTCAAAGTCCCACAGTAGTTTGTGGTTGTCATTCTCCAAAACTGCTTCTGGCTTGTGCTGATACCACTTTTCCACTTGGTTGAATCCCATTTGTTTGCTTAGTTCCCAGTGTATCATCGTTGCTACTCTATCGTGTCTATGCTTATACTCCTTCTGGGCGAGTTGGCTACATTCACTAGTTATGTGGTTCACTGTCTCATCTCTTTCACCGCACATGCGGCATTTGCTGTTTGTCTGTGTTCTGTCAATTTTTGATTTATGTAGTTTGTCCTGATGCTTTTGTTTTGAGCTGCCATAATAAGCGATTCCGTTTCATTCTTCAGGTTTCCTTTTTTTAAGCATTCAATTTTTTATTTTACTTCTGATCTGCTCTTTGGCCATTCTTTGGGAGTAAGTGCAGAATTCTTTTATGTAAAATCAATTTGCAATTCCCTCCCGACTAAATTAATTCCTTTTAGGCAAAACTGATGTCCAATAGACAGTGTTTTTTCATGTGAATATTCAGTTGAGATTGTCACCCCTCTTGTATAAATTGGCATGCCCTTTTCAAATTCCAGCGTGCTATTAACAAACTTATAATGTGGGAAGGAGAATAGGTAACAGTCTCAACTATAACAAGAATTTGGACTCTTACTAAGTCAAGACTTGAAAGAAATAAGGGAAAGTTATGAACATACTTGTTGTACTTGAGTAGCCACGAGACAAAGCTTACTGCTGTAGTTTTTCAAGTTGATGGTGAAGGAGAAGCACTCTACCACACTGTGTCCTAGTGAGAATATACCCTGGGTGCTAAGGGCCGGTGGAGCTCTGAGGTTACTCCTGATTCATAACAGTTTTAACCAACCCACCAAGGTCTGGTGCAGCCTCAAAAAACGATAAAGCAAGCATGATAGCACAACCAAAGCGCACAAAAGAAGGCTCACATTGGCAGAAGGAATCGAACTCTCAAACGATAAGAAGATTAGTGCATCGACCACACAAGACCGACACAAATACCTAGGAGTTCTCGAATGAGACGCGATGAAACGGGAAGAAATGAAGGAGAAAATACAAAGAGTCTGATAAGAGGAATGAATGCATATGCTGTATCAGTAGTAAGTACACAAGACCTTTCCTTGGATAAACAAAGAAAGAACTCCAGTCAATGGACCATCAAAAAAGAAAGTTTTTGACAATGCACAAGGCCTTACATCCCAGAGATGACACGATAAACTGTAAGTGAAGAGAAAAGAAGGTAGCAGAGGACTCATCAGCATCGAAGACTGTTTCCAAAGAACCAGAACATGTCTAGAAAAGTGTGTGAAAGAAGACTGCGAATGCATTATAAAGAGCATCGAAGCAGTGCAACGAACAACGAAAGAGTAGAAAACGATGGTTCAACACAGCAAACAAAGAAAGAAACATGTGAACAAAAGAAACTATACGGAGAATTTAAAAGACAGATACGAAAAGGAAACCAGGAGAGAGAAACAGAAACGTTCATTAGGGCAGCCCAAAGCAAATGCATTAGGATAAACTATTTTGAAACAAAAATCGACAGAACACAGACATACAGAAAGTGCTACCCATGTGGGGAAAGGGATGAGACCTTAAACCACATAACTATTGAATGTAGTAAACTAGCCCAAAGGAGTATAAACACAGACACGATAGAGTAGCGACAGTGATACTCTGGGAACTGAGCGAACGAATGGGATTTAACCATGCAGAAAAGTGGTACCAGCACAAACCGGAGTCAGCCCTGGAGAATAGAAATCATAAATTACATTGGTATTTTAACATTCAAACTGACCACCCTATCAAAGTGAGAAGACCACACCTAGTAATCGTAGACAAGAAGAGAGAACCTGTTAAATAACAGACGTGGTCATGCCGCAGACCACAGAGTAAGTAGGAAAGAGATTGAAGAGCTGGAAAAATACCAGGTCCAGGACCTGTCAAGACAACTGCAGAAGATGTGGAACATGAAAATCAGGGTGGTGCCAGTAATAGGTGCGCTCGGAACCGTACAGAAAACACTGAAAGCGAGATTGGAGGAATTAGGATAAAATGAAGGATTGAGACTATACAGACCACAGCACCCCCTGGGGATTGCACGAATGCAGAGGAAAGTACTAGAAATATGAGATCTGCGACCCCAGCTGTTAGCAGTGGCCTAACAGAAAGAATAGATAAGGAGAATGAAGATCCCCCCCCCAAAAAAAAAACACCACAAATGCTGGTGGAGGGACGAGCCACAGCGCTGCTGTGAAAGAGGAGGGAGATATGAGGGAAGGGCTGAAAACCTGAGAAGACTTAGCGTCACTCAGCCTTCAGCGATAACCACCGGGCAACCGGTGTGAAACTGTAAACCACAGCAATGCTGTGGACCGTGGGAATGTGGAGAAGAGTTGCTGGAGACCCGAAGAGACGTGCTGTCACTCAGTCTCCACCTGTGACCAACCTGAGGCAACTGGTGTGAAAAAGCATAATAATAATAATAATATGAATATGAATATGGATATGAATATGTCTCTGTCAGTATGTATATTTTTTAAATATTTTGAGGCGGAAACTAGGATCAAAGAAAGACTTACTTTACCAACTCAGCCGTGAAAGGATCAAACACCCTTAGTTCATTAAAATCTAAAAAGGTAAACAAAACCGAATTCATTTCTCCATAGAATATCATTCCAGAGCGACATGTACCATTTCAACTCCTTTGCTAACTTAGCAGAACTCGTTAAACTGAGTCGAGCTTTAGAAGTGGGAGTGAATTCATCAGTTTTTGCGTACGTCACCGTTATTCATTCATAAATTCACACAATTTAGATTTGACTAATTGAAATAAAAAAAAGTCCACTCTGTTTGAGTTTGACAAAATGTATATGGTCTTGGATACTTTGAGATTGTATGAAATTTGATTGATAAAATTTTCTTTTCCAGCATTGAGAAATGGAAGTTTTCACGAAATAACGCACTTGAAACTTCCATCTCTCTACTCTGCAGTTGTAGACATAAATATTTACACACACGCTAACACACACACACACACATATATATATATACATACATACACACACACATGTACACACACGTACATATATATATATATATATATATGTGTGTGTGTGTGTGTGTGTGTGTGTGCGTTTCCAT
Organism: Thysanoteuthis rhombus; assembly: GCA_963457665.1. Taxonomy (NCBI): domain Eukaryota; kingdom Metazoa; phylum Mollusca; class Cephalopoda; order Oegopsida; family Thysanoteuthidae; genus Thysanoteuthis; species Thysanoteuthis major. Next base: position 49,835,780 of record OY735208.1, on the reverse strand, counting down.
TTTTCGGACAAGATGTATATCATTAGATGGAACAGTATATGTCCGACAGAATGAGATAATTCTAGAGACATGTATAAGAAAACATATTTTGTGCTGTACCGATACTCACACAAACTCTCTCTCTCTCTCTCTCTCACGCACACACACACATACACACACGTGTCGTTACTTGAAATAAAAAAACATATCTATATTGTTTCATTTGATAAAAGCGAAACAAGATAGCAGAATAATTTGAATACAACTATTTTTCCTTATTGATAACTGAATTCATATATATATATATATATATATATATATATATATATATATATATATATATATATATATATATATATATATATATATAAGACAAAAGGAAAATAAAAGGAAGCAACTGAATCCAAAGCGTAAATGAGAGGAAGACATAAAAAAGGACTTATAGAAACCGCTGAGAATCAACGAAATACAAAAAAGAAAGAAAAGTTTCCGGAAAACAATCAAATAAAGAAATGCTGATGAATGAATCAAAGAATGAAAAAAAAAAAGGAATGAAAGGGCAAAAAAAAAATTTGAAAGAAAAATAATGAACAAGGGAATCAAAGAATGAAAAAAAGAATGAAAGGAAAGAAAGAAATTCAAATGAGAAACAACGAACGAAGGGAGGAAGGAAAGAAAAAAAAAGCTCGGATTGATGTCAAGCACAACTGGAAGCAAGAAAAAAAAAGTCTGATTAATCATTCAAAAGAAACCGTCACTCACTGAACATATTTTGGCAGCATGCCGTGTTGGGAGCGATTCATTAAAAAAGATGGAAGAGGGGTGATCAATGAATAAGTTACTTTCGCCTCTTTTGTTGGATCACTCAAAAGTCCAAATAAGAAAGAGAAAAAGAAACAGAACATGTGTGAGCACATCCGGATAAAAAGTAGGAACAAATTTTGCATGAAATTAAAAACTCTTTTTTTTTGGGGGGGGGACTTGAAAGATCAGAGGAAAATATTTTTTTTATAAATCGATATAATGAATTTTCAGTTCTTCAGGTCCATTGGTGATGCATACATGCATAGCCAGTCAACCAACTTTAAAACAGATGAAACCTGTGTTGACAGTTTTGATTGACGGTTTCTAATAATATACCAAGCAAGCAAACTAGTCACATTTTCACATTATTTTCTTTTTATTTGCTGAGATGTTGTCCATCGCATCAACTGATAGCTGGGAGAGGGCGACTATCGATTATTTTTGTTTTTGATGCCCTGCTATCACGGATAACCTGGATGTTAATCCAGAGAATAAATGATGGTTGTTTTTTAGCCACTTGACACCATTCCTTGAACATCTTCGAGTGTTTACTTAGTTAATTTGTGCTACGTAGATATCAGCGTTCCTTGTGTTCGAGCATTGAAGCAATTAGTACTCTCAATCACGGTCGAATGAGGAACAAATTCTTTAATTTCTCGGCAAAATCTGGGGGAAGATTTACATTTCAGTTCGAACATATTTGTTGCTTTTACAAAGTAAGAACACTGTATTACTTTTTCGAAAAAAAAATATGAAAAGTTGAGAGAGAGAGACAGAGCGAGAGAGGGAAAGAGAGAGAGACAGAGACAGACAGACAGACAGGCAGGAATAAGAAAGAAGAAAATTCAAATGACAATATTTGATTCGTTTCGATTGATGTTCTTTGCTCACCGACACATGATGGGTCACCTGAACGAGAAATAGGAGGAATTTCTGTCAAGCACTCAGACTAGTAAAATGGAGGTTAATCAGCTTTTATCAGACTTGGTTAGATGAGGATTGATTGACTCCGCCTACTGAACGCCTCAATTAAGTGTACCGGATCTGACTCAGGTCAGTCAGTTGATATCAGTAATGCTATTTATTTTCTATAAACCAACTGATTGCTCCTATGGCAAATACTGATGGTCACTATTGATATTAACTAACGAGACCACAGGTGTGGGGCACCCAGTGGAAATCGAATTTCCTCTGGTTGGCAAAACTAAGTTTCTCCTGTATTGATAATTATTTCATTTTTTTGCTTTTTAGATTATTCATAGTTTTTGTATCTGTTTATTTGCTATTTATTCTCTGAACTTTCATGATTAAATTCTGGATACAGTTGTAGTTTTCCAGAGTCTGGGACAGTTAGCAATTGTATTGTGTAAGTGATCTAATTACGCGTACAATTCTCTATATGCTTAATTCTCTACAAGCGCTCATATACAGTGGTTTGCAAAAGTATTCACGCTCTTTTTTAACGCCTTACAGTCTGGATTTTAAATAGATTTTTTCTGCGAGTGAATCTTTTGATTTGCTCCAACATATTTCAACCACTTATGCAAAGATTTTTTTCATTTTGAAAACCTCCCAAAACAAACCAAGTAATAAGAGAAAAACAGAACAAAATAAAACTTCTGTATGCATAAATATTGACCTTCATATATAGTGGCTCGCAAAAATATTCACTCCTTTTGCCTTTTCGTTATTTTGATGCCTTCCAACCTGGATTTTAAATTGATTTTCTGTTTGAATCATTTTTTTTTACATTACATGCCCAATTCTTTGAAGATGCAAAATATTTTTTATTGTGAATCGAACGAGAAAAAAGACAAAAACATAACAAAACTCAAGCGTGTACAATTATTCACCTCCACCAAAGTTAATACTTTGTAGACCCACCTTTTGCAGCGATGAAAGTCTTTTACAGATCACGTATGTTTTGGATGTCTCCTGGGGTACGTCTTTGTTAATGTGGCACATCTAGACTCTGGGAATTTTTATCTATTTTGTCAAGGCAAAACTACGCCAACTCCCAAAAGTTGGTTGGGTTTCACTTGTGTTCAGCAATCTACAAGTCGTACCATTTGGATTAAAGTCTGGGCTTTAAATAGTTCATTCTAAAACATTTAAATACTTGATTTTCAATCACTCATGTTGTTTTAGCAGTATACTTAGGCTCATTGTCCCGCTGGAAGGAGAAGCTCCATCCAATCTATGGAATTTCCTCGGATTTAGCGGTATGTATCGTTCCTTTAATTCAATCCAGTTTCCAATTCTCTGCCGATGAAAAACATACCCGTGGCACACTGTTGTGACTGCCATGCTTCATGTAAGGATTGTGTTTTGGAATTACGCAAGGTATAGTATTTTCCTTGGTGGCCCAAAAGTTCAGTTTCAGTCTTGTCTGACCAGGGTACCTTCTTTCATATGTTTGGAGATTCTCCCACATGCTTTTTGGCGAACTTCAGGAGTGTTTACCCCTTTTTTTTCTTTGGGCAGTGGCCTTTTTTCTGATCATTAATCCCAGCTCTTTGGAGTGTATGGCGTGGTGTGGCGCTTGGTGGTACCCTTTGCCTAATGGTGTTGCAGACTCTTTCAAAACAAAGGTTATGAGACAGATCATATGTCACCTGGATTGCATACGGGTTCATTTGAATGATTATGTTAGTTCTGAAGACGATCAGTAGCACCAGATCTTATTTGGGTACTTGGGGTTTTAAGAATAAAATTCACTTCACCAACTAGCAGGATTTTTTTGGCTTGGTCTGATTGCATGAAAATCTATTTAAATTACAGATTGTAATGCAACAAAATAGAAAAGATACCAATGGTATAAATACTTCTACAAGGCACAGTACTTATACAAGTTTCATGTCGTCATAGATTCGATTCTGTTTTCAGCCATAACAAAACTGTATTTGTCTCTCTTAACAACACCTGGACAGTCTTTTCAATAACTTTTATCCATAACAGAATACAGGCCAAGTTATTACTGATTATTTGTATGGGCAAATACACAACTTCCTTTCAATACACATATTTGTAGATTTCACTTTAGCTAGTATACTCTTCAAAGACAGCAGTACTGTTTTCTATACTAGGTCCATATTCTATTCCCCTTATATGACTATTTATGATATAAAAGCATTATATCAAATGTGGCTTGGGAGATCACCTGCGGTTCCGTTTGAATATATTCAGTGTACAACAGCAAATGACTGGGTTCCTACAAATGATTAATTGATGCCATAAGACTAACGGACCCAGCGATATTCTCAGCGAAGAAATAATTAGCCATATATAGACTATTATTATATCTTTGAAGGTATCGAGTCGTAGTGGCTCTCAGTGCTATCATAGTCATTATAATAATGATTATCAAAGATGCAAAACCAGAAGAATATTTCCAAGACTGTAACTATCATTTTATGCTTGAATTGGGGAAAGCAAGAAAAGCAAAGAATGAAGTTATTTGTTTAAAGAATAATCTACTTGGCTAGGGAGTCATTTTCCTCGCAATTACATCAACCCAAAGGTATGAATTTTGCAGATTCATTCAACGTCTTCAAAGGTTACGAGCACAGCTCTGATTAAAAGGAATTGCATTTATGCCAAAACTGTGACCTATTCATCTGATTAAATCATTCAATTAATGAAATCATGACCGATATCTGAAGTAATAGATTAAGAGAGAAAATGAACTTGATCGTTTAGCAGTTTTGTTGATGATATTCTTCAGCGGTGAGACTATAGAAATAGTGCCAAAACCTTTTCAGCACAAATTCTTGTTGATGAAGAGATATGACTCCGCTCTTCTTGAAAGAGAGCTTTTATTCAAAACAGTTCGAGGATATTTTATTAAAGAAATTAGAACATAACTGAATTACCATTATTAGCCTTTAAATCTATCACTCTTTTTGAGACTGAATTTATAATAAACATTTTTCATACGTGAGATATCCGACAGAATTGAAACACAAATTTGAAACACACATAAAATCTTATGGAAAAAGGTTTTCTCGACATTATCTTCATTTCACGATCCAAAGTAACCCAGAAATGTCAGTAATAATCATTCCAGGAGAATACTTGAGGCATGAAATGCGCTTAGTACAGTTTCTGAGAGGCAAAGTGCTGAATCATTTTTTTCAAAAAAGGGTGCTCTTCAAATAGCCGTCAGTTATCATTAGAAATCTCTCGTGCAGAATAGATATGTGTTCTTCTGAATCACGCATTCACTAGACAATAGTCTGCACCAACAAGTAGGATTGCAAACGAAATAACGGTCTAATAACTCGGTGTATTGCTGAAAGATGACTAACCGTTCCTGCGTCTTTCCCAATCTATACCTTCTATTCATGCTGGTTGCGAGTTTTCGCAATTACCGACCGACAACTCTGACCTGTCATACAGGTCATCCCTGAGAGAAATATACGTGACAGACGACCATCTTTCAATCAACCCTCAATTTTCTGTCCGCGACTTCTTAACAGAGGAAGAAGACAGTTGAATCGGCAACGATTGCGCAACGATGCCAAGAAGTCCGGCTTCAACCACGATTGTGGTGAACGTAGATAATACAGCTCAAGTCTGTGCGACGTCAATCATGGTCACGATTTAGCAAGAACTTCGGCTATTGAAGAAACTGGACAGGATACACGTATTGATTCCTGTAAGTTACCGACAAAGAAAAAGACTGAGCCTAGACGTCAGTGTAGTCAAGAAGAAAGTAATGTGGAGGCATTTTTATTTTACGTTGCCTTACATCAAGATAAAAACCCAGGGCATCAGACATTACGGCGAATACTGCCGCAGAAAACAAAAAGTAGATATATTCAGAGCAAAAGAAATACGGCACCGAAAGTGAAAACATGTTGCTGTAGAGAAAATAAATAAGAAAGAAAGAAAAGTAATGTTATATTGTTTTTCTACTTGTAGAACTAAAAATCCGAAACGTCTCGGTTATCTGCCAATGCATTGATCTATACCGATAGATTCTATTAGAAGCGGCGTATTTGATTTCCAAACAGGAATTGAATTTCAATTAACTTCATTCAAACTTGAATGAATAGACGCTATGGTCCCTAAGTCGTAAGACAACATATATAAATAAATCGTTACAGTGGACCTTGATAGGACCCCTGTCAGGTTTGACTATGGGGGGGTATAATAGCTTTCTTTCTGCAACTACCTGGTCAGATAAGGTAGGTGTAGGTTGAATACTTACTCAATCTCTCTTCTGAATCATTGTGGGATGCAAGTGACAAGACGTTGTGCCTGGATATCTGGCGATAGGACAGAATGCAAGAAGAAAAGTATTCGGGTATTTCCCAAGATCATCAGTATGAAGTAAATATAAACAGCCTTGGTCGAAATTCATACTCGGTTTGCCGATTTTGTTCTCTGTGTCGATAACAATTATTCCACTCGTCAGATTTTAGGCAATAAAAGAAATGGTAAGTTAGAGTGTTTTTCCTAATAGCATTAATAAAAATATCATCATCATCAGTCTTTTAACGTCCGTCGTTGACTATAGACCTTCCCCTTGATCCGTCATAATTCTCTATCATAGACGTCGTGGAGCCAGTATTTTCCTACTTTGTCCAGTTCATCTCTCCATTTTATATTCCGTCGGCCTCGGTTTCTCATGTGATCTCCGGGGATCCATGTTTTGAGTCGTGATGTCCATCAGTTGTCTGCCATTCTTACAACATGGCCTGCCCATTGCCATTTGAGTTTTCTAATAGATTCTATGATGTCTCAGACTCCCGTTTTCTTCCTGATATACAAGAGGATAAAACAGAGGGAAACAATCAACTCCATGACTTGGTATTCGTTTCCATAGTAGCGTGGCGTATCAAATAAAGATTGAGAATTAAAGGGGACTCCTGAAAATGATAACGTGAGAAAGTTAAAGGATGGGAACAAGAGGGCTTAGGGAAGATACGTTCTATGGCCATATGTAAGCAATAAAAGCTACTAGCATTATGAGATGTTGCTGAAGGATTCTAGAAACTAAACTCAAATTTTGAGCTTTCATCGGACGAAAAACGTAAGGGAAACCGTCTTGTAATGTAATTGCTGTCCAACTGTAAGGATATGAAAACATTTCAAAACATTGTATATATGGAAGGCACCAAGAAGGTATGCAATGAATTCAAACTGAAATGGAAGAAAAAGGTTTTGGGGAGATAGAAAACACTTGATATTTACATGATACGTGCTTCTGTTGAAAACAATGATTATGAGTATGCATGACATCAATTCTATCTATATTCTTTTGCCTACGAATGTATAAGAAGAATCTGTCTAGTAATGTTTCAACATGGAAAGTTATATCAATACAAAGTATATTGATACGTTCAGTTTATTTTGATTTCTTTCATCATTAATTTCAATTAAAAAGAACCAATTTCCATTAACAAATTCATTTCCACTACTTTGTAATTTCAATCTCTATCAGGTCGTTCAAACCTAATAGATTTTCGGGTAGTTCTTGAAAAATGAGTTTTGACGGCATCTATTGACATTAATTACACGGGAGGAAGAGAAGAAGATGAAACGAGAATGAAGGGAATGAGAGTGAGAGAGATTGAGTGTTTGAGAGTGCATATGTGCGTACGTGTGAGAGAGAGAGAAAAGAGAGGAGAACGAATAAAGGATGCAGGGGGTTGTGAAAAAAGACGGTGATTAGAAAAGGTGAAAGAAAAAAGGAAGAAGGATTAAGAAAGAAATTGATAGAGAAGGAAACATAAGGAAAAAAAGACGCAAAAGAAAAAACAATATAAAGATATGAAAAGAAAATGGCGGAACATAGAAGACACGTAGACAAAGAGAATTTCCGAATTGAGCTAGAAGTATTTTGGCTTCTTATATATAATTTTGCAGAATGAAATGGAACGATAGAATGTTTCTTTTTTTTTCATTTCATGATTTGGGATTCATTTTTAAAGCACCCAATTTCAATTGTGTTGTTTGTCAGCTAGAAAAATTTGCTTACATATCAGGGGGTCGCTTCAATTCATTTTTCTTTTTTTTTTACATGCTTGAGTTATATGCTCTGTACAAAAGGTTCAATGGATAGGTTAGTGGATTTTTCTTCCCGGCAGAAATGATACCTGAAGTTTGATTCAAGAAATATTTTACGGTTGATGTTGCATACAAAGACTCAGTAAATATATGTTCCCCAACAAAATAAAACGTGGATGAATCAGATTCGTTTCAATATGCATTAAAATATCACCAACTCTGAGCTAGAAGTTGAAGTCTGATGGGATTGTAACAGAAAGTTCAAAAATAAATCTGATTAATTGATGACTCGACTTGGAAGAACATCGATGTATTGATTTAGTAAATCTCTTACTTAGTTGTTGTTAAACTTGAGTCCAAGCACGTAATTGGCTTTGTTTTTCTACTATAACCAGAGCAACAAAGACAATCCTCAATACATTTAGGGGAGTAAAAACTGACATTTCGTTTCGGTGTTTTCAATTCACAACCAAGTGATGGGTAGCCAACTCTCTTACAGACTGAGCCAAACTGACAAGTCGTACTTGTCTACGAAAATGTATCTTACAGATACTGAAGGGCTTATTTCATTCTAATGAATAAAGACATTTGTAGTAGGAAACATTTTTTACACTTTTATAAAAAGAATTATAGATACATTATAAAGTTGCTTTTGTAGCAATAAAGTATGAGCAGAGTCCAATGCTGTAGTATACGTGCTTCTTGGAACTTGCACTCATACATATATCTACAGAGTTTCTGCTATATATCTATCGATTTTATCCTTTTACTTTCTAATAATCTTTCTTCTCACCTTTTTGAATGTTCAATGATCGATCTCTTTCCTCGACAACGTACCAATAAAGATAAAATGATAATATAATTCTCATTTTGTTCATTAAAGGTATATATCTGCTCTGTTTGTTTATGCGACAATTATGCTATTAAGAAATGAATATACGGTCCGACAGAATGATTATAAATCACGTTTCATTATATCAAATATTAGATTTGAAATGATCTTCCGTTATTACACGGTGAATGTATCATTTGGCCTAGATAACGAAAATAAAATACAATACTGGAGAATGTTTAGCTCAGTGATAAGAGCAACGCTACGTTGAAGCGGCAATCGTATTGGTCGCAGCTTCGATTCTTGCAGCGGCCTCATTTTCTTTGTTCATTTTATTTACGTTGTCTTGGCCAAATGACGTATTCATCGTGTTAAACGGGAGATCATTTCAAACATAGTTTCAATACAGCATGACGCAGTATATATATGTATATATATATATATATATATATATATATATGTATATATATATATATATATATATATATATATATATATATATATATATATATATATATATATATATATATATATATATATATATATATATATATATATATATATATATATATATGAAGCAGTGGCGATGCTAGTTCGTCCTGCAAATTATTATTTATTTTTTCAGAGATTTTCCTGGATTCTGTAGATGTATTGCACCCCAGAGCTTCGGCACTCCCTGCGGATGCCCTGCCCCGCCACTGTATAAAGAAATTATTCATTTTAGGATTGTAATTGCGGAAAAAAAACAGGTAAAATGAACTGTTATATTCACTGATGGTACAACTTCTGTTGGAGCAATGTTTTATTGAAAAATACAAAATACACACACACACGCACACTCCACAAACACACACATACACGCATGTAAACACATGTGTATATACGTGTGCATATGTGTTTGTATATGTGTATGTATGTGTGCGTAAATGTGTGTGTGTGCTTATGTAGCCTATATGTGCGCGATTCTATGCTACGTGTGCGTGCGTATGTGACATTTATCCATATATTTTGTGGGTGTATGTGTGTATGTGTGTGTGTGTTTGTGGTGTGTATGTGTGTATTTTGCATTTTCAATGGAACGTTGTTCGATTGAAAGCTGTAGTACTGTTTTTTCCCAGCTATTCTACTCCATCTATTTATGTGTATGTGAGTGCATGTGTGTGTATGTGTGTGTTTGTGGCGTGTATGTGAGTATATTGTATGTGTGTGGGAGTGTGTGAAAGCATAATTGTGTGTGTTTGTGTAATATATATATATATATATATATATATATATATATATATATATATATATATATATATATATATATATATATATATGTACATATAATTTTTTCTTTATATATCTTCCCTATGGCATGAAAACGGCATCCAATGCAATGATTAATGGTAAATAGAAAAACGGCATTATTAATTGCAGTAATTTAAGCCAATTTCGATTCTCTTCCTTAGCCAAACACTAATTGATTCGCCATTTGCTTCTAGTGACTTGAATGAACTCCACAACGTCTACCAATATGAAAAAAATCCCTTTGGCTGAATTAAGTGCATGAACGATTGGAAAAAAAAAAGTAAAATACTCCTTTTTTTAATATTTGGAGAAAATGTTATCGATTAAGTTATGTATAATTTAATGAGCTTACGGAAAAATTCATTGAGGAAACGTTGCAGTACATGAAATTGCCTCGTGGAATTGAAGAGTATTGATTCTGTCAGTAAGGTTATACAGTGGGAAGCATTCATTATATTATGAATCATATATCGTGCCTGGAGGATTCACAAAACTGGTTCAGGTGTTATAAAATCCTGAAATCAGTTTATTCAACTCTGGATTGAAAAATTGTAAGGTATTTGTGAGATTGTAAACCGTTTGAGTGAACATCAATTATTGATTCTAATGAAACTCCGATTATTTGTTTTTATCACTGAACAATTCAGAAAAAAGAAAGACCAACAAGAAATGTGTGTGTGGGTGTGTGTGTGGGTGTGTGTGTGGGTGTGTGTGTGTGTGTTTGTGTGTGTCTTAAAATGTCTTTATTTGGACAAAATAACCTCTTGCGTATCCGTAAGACTAATTTTTGTAAAGATCTAAGAATTGTCCATTTAGCTCTGTCATTAATTTTGATGAGGATTGTTCTTGTTGTGTTGTTCTTTTTGCGGTAGAAAAGTAAAGTTAACTCCAGTTTGGGAGCTTGAAAATAAGAGTGCATGCTTTATAATTCATTTCTTGACTGATTAAACAAAGCAATTCCCAATAGCATGTTATGAAGCCCATTGGAGACAAACTAAACATGTTGAAGGCCAATAAGAAGACGACAGATTCAGATCGCCCTAAATACAACTGGATGGTTATTCACTTTGTTTTATCGTATTTCGTGAAATAACCAACGGAGCAGAAATTCTTGACTTGTGATACCAGTTTCCCCACGAAGGCTTATCTCATCAAGGGATAAACTGAGAGATACAAAGTTTTATTTATTTTGACACGATGTCACATTTACTGGACATCTAGTGAAACTGGTCGACTGTAGTCACGCACCCACATATAGGATGAATGGGAATAAACGTAAGCACGCCTAAATTGGTGTATGAATTATACATGATTGATTGCACTGAAAGCTTGTATTTTGTCTGCGGCCACTGTTACCAGTGAAAAGGAAGATGAATCAATAAAGAGCAAACGAGAAGAAAGAGAAAGGAAAGAGAAACACAAAGAACAATATGTTAAGCGCTTGACTACAATATTTACTGCAGTTCATCAGTTGGCAGTTAAGTATTTACTTTCTTTCGAACAGAACTATTTTCATTGTTCATAATTCCATACGAAAAACAACTTGTGTATTGACTATCCAAGAACGGGCAGAATAAAAACTGTATAGTTTCTTAAATTGAGGTCAGTGATTTTTTATTTTCATAATTCATCCAATTACAGATCCCGGTCTCTATCGTGTGCGGAGCAGCCTGCCATGATCGTCAGGGGAAAATAATTTTTCGTCCATTGTACCAAACTGCGACTTTGAATTATTTTGGTTACTTCTCTAGGAGCAGCAAATTTATATATTTTATATCTAAATTCAGATCTGTTGCCAATTTATATATTTCGTTTCTAAATTTACATCTATAGCCAATTTAGATATTTTACAGCTGAATTTAGAGCAATCATTTTTGATAAAAAGATCTATAATCTGTTTTTTTTTTAATTTTATCTTTTATTAGATTTCTCGAGAACTATATTCCAAAATAATTGTGCAAAAATATAGCGATGTTTCATTTTCAGCTTTATATTAAAATCTTATGGTCAGGATGATTGAATTTCTCATACAAATGACCATCACTGACTGACTGACATACCGAAACACGTCAACCACCTGTTTTTCACTTTCCATTTTTCTATATATATCTAGAAATGCAGAGGTGAGGACTCGTATCAACTAGCGCATCTATGTTCTGACTGTGAGGCTAGTTGTTAATGTTAAGTATTGAAGAGTTGGGGGGTGACAGAAATGTTAATCTTCAAGGTTTCTGCTTTTATCAACAGTAGTTTTCATACAACCGATGCATCCTCCTGATAGTCCCCTCTGGAGCTGAAACCATGGAACCTAACCAAAAGATTGACCCTTGAACTTTAAAATCGTGCAAAGTGCAAAAAAGAGAATCATGCTCAACAACTCATGGAGAAATCACAAGACGACACAGTATGTTTGGGCGGAAACAGGAACCCAAGATAACATAGAGACCATAAGAAAACTCAAATGGCAATGGGCTGGTCATGCTGCACGAATGTCAGACAACCACTGGACCACCCGACTCACAACGTGGATCCCCTGTGAGCGAGTTGAAAAAAATATTGACTCTACGACGCTCATGATAGAGAGGTCTGTCAAATCTGGAGGGGGGGGGTCTATGTCCAACGACAGTTGCAAAAAGGAAAGAACAGAAGAGCATTGAAACTGTCAACTGCCAACCAATTCCTTCGATTCCAGGTTTCCATTTCTGAATTTTTCTGAAGAAGAACCAGGCTTGTTTCCATGCTTTTATAATCAATAGCTATATGGCGGGTGATTGGCATTGCCAATTATTTTTCCTGGAGAAACTCTTAATGAATGCTTTATTTCTGATAACAAGTCTATCTGCTGCAGGGTCAGACTCGACTCCTGCTTCTATTCCAATTGAAGATGATCCCAGCAAACTTTGTATTGTATGCATAATAAGAAATTATAACAATATGTTTTTCTCGTATAAATGTATGTATTTATTAGAATGGAAAAGACTCTTGCGTATCTGTAAGATAAATTTTTTGTCAAACTTCTCTGTTTAGCCCAGTCAGTGAGACAGCAGCCAACCAATTAGTTCGTCGTGATTTCAGATGACGTTAAAGGAATTTCAATCTTTACTCCCCTATATTTGGTGAGGATTGTTCTTGTTACGGTAGAAAAACAGAGTCAGTGCCAGGTCCAGACAGAAGTTTGACAATATCAACACTGAATAATCTTGTTATGAAATAATCTGGAATGATCAATTTTCATAACAAATGTGTGAGATGAATACGACAAGTACTCGACCGTCTTTTTTAAATCATGACACAAAACTGTTTGTAATAATAATGGCATTTGTATGTAGCAGAATTGTCATTGTAAAAACAGAATCGATCTTAATTAATGAAGTTCTTCTTTCAACTACTTTGCCCTTTCTTTCAGGGAATGAATGGTAGAATCGAGTCTGTCATGTTTTTATTGCTCTTATGTAAATAACAAAAGATTAACCAAATAATTTCTTGTGTACTTACATGACAAATTTATTTTCTTCCAAAGTGGAGGTAAACTTTTCAAGAGCCATAAGATATCTGAATAAAAGTATCTTTTGCATGCTGGACCTATAGTAAAAGATAGTCTTAGTCATCATTTATCGATGGGCCGCCAGATTATTACGAATGCTATGAAAATGCATTGACATAAAAATTAAAATTTCATTCGAAGAAATAAATAATCGAAATATAATTAGTTGATAAGCCAACAGAAACCTAAGAACGGTCGATTGGGAGAAGCACTGAGGCATCATGGGAACTGATAAAAATGTTTTTGTTTCTTTCTTTTGATAGAAAAAATATACTGATCTGTCAAATAAATGAACAAATACCAGGTAGAATGGTGTAAAATTCAGGAAATGTTCTTTCGCCCGAATAGGAAGAAAATCTTAGTGGATAAGTCTTACCCAAAATTAGATAAATAATGCTGAAAAAATAACGAGTGAGTGAGTGCGAGAAGTGATTCCTGAAAGGTTTGTCCGTGGGTGTGTAGATGGATATCATTTAGCTACGGAAATGTGTTACACGCATGCGTACATTCGTGAGGCATAGGAACAAACGGACAAACATGGTTGTGTGTCTGTGTGCTCGAGAAATAAATCAAATGAGCCTACTTGTTCGTGTGTGCATATCTATGTCTTGGCGAGTGTGTTTCGTGCGTATTTGAAACGAAGTTAATGCTTTGCGTTCATGTCCAAATATTGTTTGATCGTGGCTACCAAACAAGATCATTGCTTTGCATTAGAGTTATAGCAAGATGGGTGACCCTAATCTAATCAAGCAGACAAACGGAGTCGCAAACAAACACCAGAATCGGAAGCCAACTCGACAAAATCCTGCTACACCTTCGAAATAAAATCTCGAAGTATATTGTCGCAAAAGTAAATCTCATTCCGTCGTGATAATTCCCACCAAACTCAATCGAAGCGGTCAGGAATTTTTTCAAAGTTAGTTCCATGTCGCTCAGGTCAAATTGATCTCTAAATGTTCCCCAAACACTATTTTTCTCGTATATTTCGACTGCTATAATCATTTTGCGGTCGAGACGCTGATAAAGGAAAAGAGTTACAGTAAAAGTAGCAAAATGTATTAGAAACAGTCTTGAACTATCCAAAAATATATCACATCAATTAGAAAAAACACGAGAAAATTAGTTATATCCCATCACAAGTATGTCTCATCATTGGTTTGTGTATCATCTCAACTAATTTTGTAGTACAAACATTGTCTAAAATGAATAAAAAATAAGGACTAGGTCTATCAATTGAAATGTCATCGAAGCGTCTAGGAAGAATTCACTCAAATTCGAAATTGGAGAGAATGTTCCATAAAAAATTTTAGTCATCAAGTAAAATGATTACGCAGGTTATATTTCACTCATCTTATTTGTTAGATCCTTAAGATGTTTGAGAAAGTTACACTTAATTTGATCACTTGGAAAGTCACCTAAATCGCCCCAAGAACATCGTCAAATCGATTCTTGTTTTATCTGAAAACAGAATGTGTTCGGATATTTGTTTCAATTTTGCGTCTTATCATGATCGTTCAAGAATATCATTCTTGCTAAATGCCCTTTAAAAGCGGATACCACTTATCGGAATCATAATTAGTTTGCCGAAATCGCCCATTTCCAACTCGTCCTCAAATTTGCTTCGATGTCTCTTAGAAGAGGGAAAAACACAAACGGCAAATGGTAATTTGCCTCTGCACGAAAGAATTATTTTTTCATAAATTTCAGCATAAGATTCAAATTTGGGAACAAGTAAAAGAGAAATGATGTTATTTAGTAATAAACCAAATAAAATTATGTCTTATTTTTTTATGAGACGATGCCAATTAGGCGATGGAGAAGACTCAGGTGGAGGAAGAAATTTTCTTATGACTTCTAAATATGCGTACTGGGAAGAGAAAATTGTCTGAGCCGAGTTATTAAATTGGTCTGGTAAAGGAATTCTCAACTTGTTACCGAAATGGAAATATTTACAGAAATAAAAATGCAATTTACAGAGCTTCCAAGAACATCGACGTTATAGACAGTCTAATCGTAGATATAAATCAAATACAAACCAACATTATATTCTATCTATCAATCTATCTATCTATGCAAGCTTTAGTGAAGACAGACTTTGAATATAGAAAGTATTGATTGGTTAGCCATTTTATGTATCTCAGAGGAGACTGGTGCAATAGAATGTCCTGAAAAGCCACTGAACTCATTGGGCAAAACAGTAGCGAGTGTGCCATTAAAACCGGTAGTCAATATTCTATTTCTGTTAATCACATTTTGAATGCTTATTTTCACTTTATGGTATATAGGAGATACCAGGGATGGTTGGGTGCTGGGGCAGATTTGATCATTTACTTTAATTTTCCCACCACTATTTTGAGCAGAAGAATTACAGACATTTTTTTTTTTACTAAGTTTGAATCATGTGTGTTGTAAGCACGACAA
This sequence comes from Thysanoteuthis rhombus, assembly GCA_963457665.1. Classification (NCBI taxonomy): domain Eukaryota; kingdom Metazoa; phylum Mollusca; class Cephalopoda; order Oegopsida; family Thysanoteuthidae; genus Thysanoteuthis; species Thysanoteuthis major. Next base: position 49,819,896 of record OY735208.1, on the reverse strand, counting down.
GCCTAGCGTGAAAAACGTTTTTATACCCTGATAAGTAAGTTTTTCACTTTGACAAACAAATGCCTAGTTAATATTGCATTGTGCGTTTTATGATAGCATAGTCTATATTTATGAGAAGTGTCAATAAACGATATATACGCTACATTTCAAGCAGCTTCTGTGGAAACCTTTTCCTGGGATAGAGTGTAAAGAAAATAATGTGTTTGGGGCTGGTCGGCACAAAGGAAGTCTCTTTTTCATAGACACTTATGGTCATACTTGCGTTTTAATGAATTATTTTCACAGAAAGTTACCGTCGTTCAAGTGAATGTGCCAACTAGCCCCTGTTCCCTCCCAACACACATACACACACACACACACACATGCACACACACACACACACACACACACACACACACACACATATATATATATATATATATATATATATATATATATATATATATATATAAGGGTGTATGCAATACATGTTTTGAGAAGGGAACCCATCTTCAGTTGCATGTGTGTACCTTTTGGTGGTTGAAAAGTCGAGGTTCCATAGAAAATAGATTTAGCATGAAATGTTTTGCTTTGAAATAAAAAATGGAAATAAAAAATGAGGATTCGTGGGAGGCCATGGTAGTGATATATATATATATATATATATATATATATATATATATATATATATATATATATGTATATATAAAAATATATAAGATATATATATATATATACTCATCGAATTATATTAACACATGAACAAATTTGAGTATTTCTATTTAATGCATGCATCTTTCTTTCATGTGAAGATTTGTCAATCAGAGAATCAGAAACTCTTGAATGGCGGAACTTCAGGACCGCATCATTAGTGATCACTTTTGACTCTGAGCTTCATCTGGCATTTTTTTAAAAAAAAGTTTGTGACAGAACACAACACGTTGGTTGGATGCTGGCTATATTCTAACTTCGGAAAATTTGCTTTCTTTACCTATAAAGTATGAAAACCCCTATCTATATCTATAAAGCTTTTCGAAACGTAAAGCGACGAGAAATGTTTACGCAAAGTTCATTGTCCGTGCAACAAACGTGTCATTACTGAAGTCTCTTATGAATATTCTCCACATGAAAATGCTTTGCACCAGTAGTTTTGTAACTTTGAAAGTTCGAATAAATAAAGAAAATATTCTGACGAACCTTTACTTTCAGCATTTAGGTTTCCGGACAGTAATTGATGATCTACTATAATGAGCAGCTTTTGAACTTTAAAAATAATTCATATTTTGAAAGGATTACATTTATTCAAATCTTGATATGTGATACTGGTCTGTTTAGAAAAATAATGTTTTTCGATTGCGTGGTAATAGATAACTCACCCAGCAGAGCTCACGGGATGGAAATTCAAATTTTCAACTGTGGACCTGCGACCATTATTTATTATTCATCATTTTTATATTTTATTATTTATCATTATATCCAATGGTCTTCTGACCACAGTTTCGAAATCACTGATTTACACGAACGCGACTCCTATAACTTGGAGGAAATCAATAACCTCTAAAATATCACATCTCACAGTAGAAAATGGGAGTTCATTTCCTTGTAATTCTGTTCGGATAAATGCAGGCTTCTAAAAAGGGTTTTCAGGTCAGATCAAGGAGGTTGGGACATTGTAGACACTATAGGCATACCTGTTTTATCTCTAATAATATTACATACTAAAAGCATACAACTTTTGTCTCCAGTGTATATTCATTACAGCTGTACATATCCAGTTTAAAGAGAAAATCCCGTTCATTTGTTTTGAAAGAGTATTTCATTCTCCTTGGTTCAATACATTCATGTTTCTCTTTCATAATCTCAATGTTTTGAATCCTTTTTATAAGCTTCAAGATTTTAACTGAAATACTGACTCAGTTGACTACTGTTACTATTGCGTATTTCTGAATCTCAATTGATTTTGTAATCGGAATGCACATTGTAGTAAATACAGACAGCTAAATTCGTTGCCATAGCATTCAGGAAGTGGCCAAAAGGCTGTGCCACCAGATTTTCAATGGTAATAATATTTTTATGATAATGATTTATTTTCGTATAAGCATATACAAACCTATAACAAGACTGACTACTTTAAGGTTAAACTTCACTACAACTTCTATTCCAACTTAAGATGATTACGGCGACCTTTGCATTGTATATTTAATACATAAAAACTTGAAAAATCTTTTGGTACAAATGAATTTATTTATTATATATTATTATATTGTAGAATGAAACGAATCTGGAACGAGTATCTGTATGATAAACTTTCGCTGACATCTAAGACGTGTCTGTATATTTCACTGAGTAAGACAGACCCCTGACAATTAGTTGATCGTGTGTTCAAATCGGTGTAAGAGAATGTGGATTTTACACACTTCATTTTGGTTAGGGTTGTTCTTGTTATGGTAGGAAAAAAAATTCAACTCCAGACTTTGAACTGGATTTTGACCAAAAAAAAATTCTTTCGTGACTTTCAGTCTGCCTGAATCTGTAGAACTTTGACTGCGGTGGACAAAAAATTAGGTATTAATTGGAACATCCGTTGAACTGTAGACGTATAATTTCATTGCATTGGGTGGACCAAACTGTCATCGGATGAGTGGGTTGTATTCAGGAACTGAGGGTTAACGGATAGGTAAGCATGGTGTAGATGGGTGTGTTAATGTCAAAAGTTGAGAGTAATAAGATCTGCGACTCTAATAAACCTGAACAAAAGGCCTTTCCGCTTTGCAGTCCGAACAGCATTTTAGTACCGTGCGCAAAGGATTTTGCATAGATATTAACTATCATTGTTACTTCTCTCGACCAATCAGCTTGCTTTATTATCGTATTACATGTTGTAAGCATGGTTCTGGATTTAAGGACTATGGGCCAAATTGAATGATCAATTGATTATACTCAATAAAATAACAGCAGCTTTACTTTAGATTGATAGGATTTTAAATACTTTGCAATGGATTATTATCTTTATCTTGAACAAATCTTGATAACCGATTAAAAATGTCTTGCAGCTTGTACCACCACAACTTTAATGGTATATAATGAAGTAGGATAGTTTTATTATTACGTCTTAGAATAATTGAAACAAACCATAAGATACAAGCATCATCTATCCAATAATTTTAAACGTCTTTATGATGAGGTTCACCTGGTTTAACTGTATTGAAACTTGCATATTATAATATGAGAGTTTAATATAGAGAAAAAAATATATACATTTATACATATTGCTTTTGAATCCTCCAAACCGTTAATGATAAGCGACTGATGATCCCCACAAGAAAAAAACATAACACAATAATAATTAATTCTGTGTAAAACATAAAAACTCTTTGAAAAGCCAATATAGTCTGCATTCTCAGGTATTTGGGAATGACTGAAATGACATAAATTTTGAAAAATTCTCCGATATCTTTAGCGCTTATAGCTGCAAAGCTTTCTAAACTCTATATCTCTCTCTATATATATCCCCCTCTTTCTATTTATCTATGTATAGATATTAACCAAATGATTCGAATTATTTCCGAATTTCTATCGGCTTGTAAAAGTTAGCCCTCACAGAATATTCTGATTTTTCTGTCTAAATTCCTGTATTTCCGAGACGAGATATTATAACTTTCAAATCCTAACTAATGTCTTATAATTTTTTTCAATGTCTTTACACTTCCGTTGCTTTATTGCCTCATTTTCATGTATTTTGCAGAGGATTTTGGCGGGAATCTTATTTTATCCAAGGTTGTTCTCACTGCCTGCCTCATGTCATGTTTTGCATTTCTTGAACAGATTTTGAACTCGTAACAGCTAATTTTTACTTTTTAATCTGTTCTTCTTTGTCTCACAATTTCTTTCCGAGCTGATAAGCTTCCAGCTAGTTATTTAGAGATTAAGTTGAAGCCATACTTTTCAGAGCGTTAAAAACTACATTTCGAGGCTGGGAAATGCGTTCAAATTAATGTTTTCATCTTCTTCTTCTATCTATTCTTATGTTTGTGAAAGTTAGTGAATATGCTCGCCTTCTCCATCTAAATGGTACGTCGCTACTGGGCCTAATGATTCGAGGTGTCCTTCAAATGTGCAGGATTAGAGCGTGCAGAAAAAAATTCGAGGTAATTTGGAACATTTTAAGGATTTTTGATGGGGGTTCTATTTACTACATGGCTATAACAATGGATTGCACCCCCAGTTTGTGTTTCCGGTGGGAAATGTCACGATGTCATTTTGAATACTCATTCTGACCACATTCTTCGAAGGAAATTTTTTACATGACTTCAAATTCTGACGATATCATTCTTGTGATTAATTTTAAAAAAAAATCATTTTTCAATTACACAAAATTCGGAGCGTATCCAAGGGTTTCTATTTACGATTTAAGCATATTACTAAACCCTTCAATAAATTGATAAATCATTTTCCCCAAACACAAAATTTGAGGATTGAAGTTCGTATAGAATATACTTTTATTTTTTACTTTTAGGATTCAAAACTGGAATTTATTTTTTCAATTTGAAGATTCGAAATCTTGGGGAATCTTTTTTTCAGTTTCGCGGTCAAAACCGAGGGAAGTTGTTTTTTTTCCAATTCTTGGGATCAAGAACGGCGGGAAACTTTAGAAAAAAAAAACAAACAAAATTTTAGGTGACAAAATCGAAGATGAATTTTTTTCCAATTTTAACGGTCAAAATGAAGGGGTATTTTTTTTCATTTTTAGAGTCAAATCGGGAAGGAATCTTTCTCCACGTTTAAAGTATAGATTATAACGGATTTTTTTCATTTCCAGATTTCTAAATTGTGGTGGACATTTTTTTTTCTTCAATGTTAAGGATCAAAATCTAGCAGGAAATTTTTCTCTTTTCGGGGTCAAAATAAAAGGGGAAGATTTTTTTTCCACTTTTAGGGATCGAGATCTTGGGAGTGATGTTTTTTCACTCTTACGGTACTAATTTGCATAATTCTTGTACGTAATTTTTTTGGTATCAAAAATCATTTCCAATGTAAATAGTTGCTTTTTCCTATCCTCGAAAAAAAAAAAATTACTCAATATACATTTATGTTAATTTTCCACATTTGGTAAAAACTTTTCTCTTTTAAAGGAGCTGTGCAATAAAATTTAACAAAAACATGAACATAAAAAATGTTAAAACATTTGAATATTTAAAATTATTATGCATTATTAAAAAAAAACACCTGAAAATTATCCAAATATTTCATAATCATCACCATTAGAGATAGATATAAAAAAATGAAATAAAAACAAACATACTTACCTACAGACAGATTGACATAAAGTTGTACCTTTACCAATGCAGATTTTAGTTTCATATTGTTTCTCTAGCTTCCTTACCTCGAACCTTTCGTCCTTCACTCTCTCTCTTTCTCTCTTCCCCCCCCCAATTCTTGCTCTCTTAATATTATTAAGGTTTCTCGGACAGAAATTATGACTGATTACAATTCAGAAGGATTGGGTAGATACCACACTGATTCAACATAGAAAATAATAACTATCGTACATTCTAATCTGACCAGTGAAGAGGTGCAACTTACCTCAGCAGCTTCCCTTGGACCCAAAATCAGAGTAAGAGGTTTGATTTACCTCTGTAGCCTCTTTTAGACCCAAAATATTCATCAAGCGAAAATTCAGTTGAATAAAAAAGAAACAAATGACAAACCTGCAATAATTCTGGTCCACTCGCAGACACAGAAAATGTCGCATAGTCTATGAACTTTTCCATGAAAAGATATACCCTTACGCCAAATTTCAGCTTCCTAGTTGCAAAACTGTCTCCTACAATTTAGGATAGACAGACCTTCACTTTCATATAAATAGATTCTATGCATATTTTAGTGTACATAAATAAAATGAATTAAAGTAAATAATCTCCTCATTATGACGAGTCGTGTGCTTTTAGGAAATAAAATTTGAAACCAAACAACGCAGAGGAATATTATGAATTTCTCCCCAACATCTACTCTTCAAGGAAAATTTCTTTTACTTCTTTTGATATTTTGTAATTTCAGCATTTCTGAGTAAAATACATTAAGAGCTTATTATTTCTCAAGCGTATTTCCATTGGATGAAATGCTGCAAGCCATGGATTTCAAATCACAGACGGCATTTTTTATATTGATTTTTTCATTAGTTATTTTTTTAACTTTTCCTTTCTCATATCTTGCCGTCCGATGGTTGATTATTTTTATTCTCTTGAAAAGCGTTCAATATATCTTCAAAATAAATTCATAAGCGCCCAATATATGTAGACTTCCTCATAGTCCTGGCACTGTAATAGGGCTCTTCGGGAATTTGTGAGTAGACCAATGAAACCTATTGCACATGCTAAAGAAACCTTCTTTTAATTGTTCATGGATCCGCTCTGAAATTAAAGCACTTCTTTCCTAATCTATTCTCCACTTTTCCACAAAATTCCATTGAAGATATCGTGCGGACAGACAGATAACCTTTGAAAATTTCTGCAGTATGAACGGATGGCTACAATGCAGAGGAGTTAATTGTGCAAGGATCCACCAAAAACTTGAATAATTCCCTTCCTTATCCATTACCCACTTTCCAATAAAAATTCATTGAAATTCATCGGAGACTTTCGTAGATATCATGTGGACGGAGAGGGAACTATCTACAGCCACACAATATATCATATTTTTCTTTTCTTCACCTCTCTTCTCAACTGCTTTTTCTGAGGAACATGTGCGATGAAATCCCACAGAAAAAAAGGATCATCATCATCAGCAGCAGTAGCAGTAGCTGCTTTTAAGATTCCGCTGTTGGACATCAAATTACGGTGATGAACCCCCAAAAATATCTATTTTTTTGAGCACGAAAAATTACCATTACTCCGTAAGTGTTCAACATCAAAATAGAATGATAGTTATATCAAGACTTTGACCTTGCATTCTCAATCTCCAATTCTCTCCTTTAGTTGACTTATGCATTTTTCATTTTTATAATTTTACCCGCCTCAATATTCAATCAATTCCCTCTTAGCCCATTGACTACACTTCCACAAAATTTCATATTTTTTTAGTTTTTTTTTCCTGCGTAATTTTCTCTCTTTTTTACAGTACTTTTTTTTTTCGCTTGACCGTATCATATATTCGCTATTAAAAACCATAAACCAAGTCTGTCAAAATTAGTTTCCTCAGTTTTCTAGTTGGTCTGGCTGGCGATGAATTACGTGTATAGACCACATCAATCGAGCTAGAAGACTAGAATTTTAAACCTTTATCCCTTATTATGTCTACAAAAAACTTGAAAAAAAATGAAGAAAAGATTTCCCCCTAAATAGGTTTTTGGCAGGGGGTTCAATTCGCAAGTTTATGCTAAATTGGTCCCTTATTTTGTGCCCGGCAGCATTCATACTCTTGTTTCAAAAATTGACACTTGTTTAGTGATCAAGGTCCAACAAAAAGTAAGGGAAGTAACATAATCAATGATCATCCTTTTTCTAATTTTTTAATTGATTATCCCAACACGGCATGTCCTTAAGAGCCATTGGTCCATATCGGGTTTCTTTTGAGTAACTAACCTAACCGTTTTTATCTTCAGCTTTCATTTTACTCCCATTATTTTTTTTTCACATCCATTATTAAGATTTTGTATTTTCCCATATCTCAAGTTTATACATTCATTTTCTTTCCTCGCTTGAAATGAATTATTATCATTATCATCATTCGTATCTTAGCAGCTAGTTGCTTTCAACGGTTTTCAAAATGTGTACTATTTGCTCTCTGTTTTACACTTGGTACTACGCCCGATAGTTTGGTACGTTTTATGAATTTTGCAACGATATCATCAGGTATGCCAATCATTGAGCAACGATGGAACAATGGCGTTTGTCCTAGCCTCGAAAACGCAGTAGAATTCTTATGTAAATTTAAATCTGCAACTAACAGTCACAAGTTATATTGTCCATCTTATCAGGCAATTCTTCATAAAAGAAAATACTATGATTCACACGAATAACTAGTACTGTTACAATTAAAGAAAGCAAAGAAGACATTTTGAAATATTCCTTTGACATCATAAATGAAAAAAGAATTATGTACATCATAGATAATAAGAGAATGGGGAACATTTTAAATCAAAAAGTTTTCTTTAAGAAAACCTTTTTAAAAAGATGAAAAGTGAGGATCTATTTACAATGTAAATAAAATACGATGATGTCATTTTCATAAACTACAAAGCTTGGAAAATCAGAGTTCCTGTTTTGTATCAGACGCATATTGTAAATTAGCCTCTCACTTCAGAGCCAATCTACTCATTTCCACCTAATGTATAAACATAGGAATATGTTGACCCTTCAAGCAACGGGAAGAAGATAATTTATTCCGAAAAGATTTTTTAGAAAACTCAGCGCCTTGAAACTTTTAGTTCTCACCAATTCCACATGTTGTCTGAAAGTTTCATCCTTTCAGGTAAAGAATAACAATTTTTATGGCTATTTTGTTGAAAGAGTTCATCTTGAAAACCTGATTTCTCTAAAATTGAAAAATATCGAATTACGGGGACACTGTGTGACATGTTTCAATAAATATAAATAAGACAGAAAGAAAAAAAGAGAAAAACAACTAGAAAGCTGGCGTTTCCTGGCTGAGAGTGCCAAGATTTATTTTGAAAGAGTACCAAGGCTCGCATAGAAACGTGCCAAAACATGAAAAAATGTATGAAAATTGTGATTTCAATATATAACCCTCTCGGACACCTTAAACAGATAAAACTCTACCTTTCTTACCTTAAATTTTATTATGGAGGCCGATTGCGTGATGAATATCATTGAAAGAACAAAATATTACATGATTTGACCGCATCACACCTACGCACAGTTTACAGTCCATTCTCCAGACTTCATTCACTTAACAAACTTGCAGATATTCATGAATGTATATAAGATGTAAAAAATGCTAACCTTTTTTAAAAATGAATGTAGAACATAAAAGTAAAAAAAAAACTTGGAGGATTTTAAGCCTTTTCCTACCTGAAAGGATGGAACTTAAAGAAAACATGTGAAAATAAAGTATTTATAAGAAGTATTTTCTTTTATGAAGAATTGCTTAATGAGATGAATGATAAAACTTGTGACCGATAATGGCAGATTAAAATTTCCCATGAAAGTTCTCTCGCATTTTAGAGGCTTGGGCGAACTTTGTTCCATCATTGCATGATGGACACCAATAATTATTTATTATCATTTTGAACTCTCTTCTTTACAATCTATTGATGAGTCTTAATCAACAACTTTGGTCAATAGAAGGTTGACATGATATAAAAGATAATTTTTATAGTTTTTTTTCCAAGTGTGTTGCAGTCCTATTTTGTGTGTAGGAGTTTTCTTGTGTTGCAGTCTTCTTTTATGTTGTAGTCTTAGTTGGTGTGTTGAAGTCTTAGTTGGTGTGTTGAAGTCTTAGTTGGTGTGTTGAAGTGTTCTTGTGTGCGTGGCAGTCTTTTTATGAGTTGCAGTATTCTTTCGTGCGTTGCAGCCTTCTTTTGTGTGTAAAAAGTTTTCTTGCAGTGTTGCAGTCTATTTTTGTGTGGTGCAGTTAATGTTTCTGTTACAATCTTCTTTCATGTGTTGCAGTTTTCTTTTCTGTGTTACAGCCTCGTTTTTTGCGTAGCAGTCTTTTTTGTGCTGTAGTCTTCGTTTTATGTTATTGTCTCCTGATGTACGTTGCAGTCTTCTTTTTATGTAACAGTCTTTTCCTGTGCGTAGAAGTCTTCATTTGTGCGTAGCAGTCTTCTTTCGTGTGTTGCAGTCTTCTTTTATGTATTGTAGTTTTTGTATGCGTTTTTGTTTTCCTTTTTGTGTCGGGTTCTTTTTATGTGCTGCACTCTTCATTTGTACATTGTAGTCCTTTTCTGTTCTTTGTAGTCTTCTTTTTGCGTCGGAATCTTCTTTTGTCTGTTACAGTCTTTTTTCTGTTGCAGTCTTCTTTCTGTGTTAGTCTTCTTTTCGTGTTACAGTCTTCTTTTTGTGTTATAGTCTTCTTTTCGTGTTGCATTCCTATTTGGTGTGTTGATTTTTTTTGTTTTGCAGTCTACTCGTGTGTGGTGCAGTTCACTTTTTGTTTGTGTTGCAGACATATTTTTGTGTAGCAGTCTTCTTCTATGTGTTGTAGTCATTTTTCTGTTGTAGTTTTCTTTTATTTGTTGCAGTTTTCTTTTGTGATTTGTAATTTTTCTTTGGGATGAAGTTTTCTTGTGTTGGAATCTTCTTTTATGTGTTTCAGTCTTCCTTCGTGTTTTGCAGCGTTCTTTTTTGTGAAGCAGTCTTTTTTATGCGTTGCATTCTTATTTAGTGTCTTTATGGTTTCTTGTGTGTTGCAGTCTACTTGCGTGTGGTACAATTCAATTTTTTGTGTTGCTGTCTTCTTTAATGTGTTGTTGTCTTTTTTTTGCATGGTAATCATTTTTCTGTGTGTTGCAGTCTTCTTTTGTGCGTTGAAGTTTTCTTGTGTGTTACAGTTCACATTAGTATACACCACGTAATAGTGCTCTTTTTTTATATACAGACGGTGCCTGTGAGCGTTATTTTCAGGATTTCACTTTTGCAGGTCTTATTACTCTCGGAATATTATGTGTATTAATGGTATCAATGATGTTTTCGTTTGTTAGTACCTTTCTTCTCTTCTGTAATCGTCTCTGTTTTTTTTTTTCTTTCTTTCATCTTATCTTTTTAGATCACCTGGTTTTTCCATTCAAACTCGTCATATATCCAGACATGGGGGAGGCATTCCTTTTTTTTCTCCCCTGAAAACCTCATTTACTCAGGAATTTCCGCTTGACTCTTTTTCATAATCATCTTTTCCCTTTCACTCTAAATTTCTCTTATTCCAATCCGTCAGTTTTCCGTACATTTAATTTTCCCTCAGTGGTCGGTCAAGATGACATTTTTAGCTTACTCATCCCTAGAAATCACCCACAATGCCGCTCCCACCCGCCAGGCTTCCCTCCTTTCCGGTCTTCTTTCTTACATCCACCCCTTTTTTTTTCTTTTATCAATTATTACTTTCTCGGAGTCTTTTATCCCACTATAACTAGATTCTCTCCCCTTTGTCTGTCAGTTCGGTTCAGTGGGCAAAAGACGAGACACTCCCATCCCGATGACACTGTTGATGAATTTAAATCATCATGGCTTCATTATATTTTTAAGCTGCTTTATCACTGGCCTTGTCCTTGAAGAATAGGTTTTTGCATAATGCTTAATTTAGAGAAAAAGACAAGTTCGGAGATATTTATTTCAGCCTAGTCTGGCACAAGATCATATGATCTTTATGGGACATGGTGATGCAGGGTAAGTTCGTTATAAAGGTTTCAACTTTTGGATGAATCCCAAATCCTTTGGTAAAAGGGAGTAAATAAATGCTTACAAATTAGTCAAAATTCCGATGCATTTTTTAATGACAGAAAACTCCTAATCAAGTTCCATTGTTTTTTTCATCTAATTATTTCATTTACGTATATTATTGATGCTGGACATCATCGAGTCAGTGTGTGTGTCACAAATATTTTGACAGGATGAAAAAGAGTAAATGAATGTAGAGAGGGCAAGAGAAGAATGAAGGAATAGAGAGAAAATGATACGTAGTGAGGTGGGAAAATTATGTAGGAACAGGTCTGGTTAGTCACTCAATAGAAACCGCCGTGTGACCAACGTTTTTAGCGACTTGCTGCGTTTGGGGTGATTAATCAAAACATTGGAAGGGGGCTTGAACAATGAATGTTACTTCTCTCATCTTTTTACTGAGCACTAATCACTCAAAATTCTGAAAAAAAAGATCAAAAAAGCAAAACAAGACGACATAAATAGGAACCAATTTAGAATAAACTCACTTCGCAAACTAAACCCCCACCAGAAAAAAAACCATTTCATCGTCATCATCAGTCTTTCAACGTCCGTCGTTGGACATAGACCTTCCCCACGATTCGCCACACTTCTCTATCATGAACGTTGCGGAGTCAGTATTTTCTGAATTTGTCTAGCTCGTCTCTCCATCAAATATTCTGCTGGGCTCATTTGCGCATGTGATCTCGGGGGATCCATGTCATGAGTTGCAATGTTTATCGGTTGTTCACCATTCGTGCAGCTTGACCAGCCCACTGCCATTTGAGCTTATCAATGGATTGTATGATGTCCCTGACTTTGTCTTTTCCCGGGTGTACTGTGCTGTCTTTTGATGTCTCCATGTGAGTCCCAGCATAATTCTTTCATGTGCACGTTGCATAGTTCTCAATTTGCAGATCTGTCTCTTGGTTAAGTTCCATGCTTCAGCTTCATAAGTGACTAATGGGAGGATGCATTGGTTATACACCCTTCTTTTTAGGATTAATGGGATCTTCTTATTTTTGAAGGTTGAGCTTGCAGTGCCAAAGGCTTAGCCATCCTAGTGTGATTCTTTGCTTTTTAGCGGAGATTAAAAAGAAAACAGGAATTTTTTTTTCTAGACATAATAAGGAGTAAATTTTTATATGTTCTGCCCTTTAGTTCCATAGGTGCAGCCTATACACGTGATACATACATGTGATGAATACCAGACAGTCTGACTTAAAAACTGAAGAAACCTAAACGGTGACAGTTCTGTTTTAGGGTTTCTTATTGATAGATGAATAAATTGGTTCGAAGGTAACAAATTTCAATTCAAGGAGAAAAATCCCAGCAGCGAAAGAAACTGTCCAATCTAATGGAAAGGAGGAGAATATAAAGGTTAACGAAAATAAAGCAAATTGTCCTTACATGTACTCGCAATCTCTTGATTTGAATGCACCTCATAATTGGGGATTTATTTCAAATGTCTTTGCATGTGTGCAATTCACAGGGAGGAGACGGATGGATAGAAAGTGAAGTCACGGTAAAAAGGAAGACATTGATACGAATTTTGAATATAGAATTACAATAAGCAACGGGTGAAAATGTCAGTTGCTGCGTAATTAACCACCCTGTGTCGATGAGTAAAAAAAAAACGTTATTTACACAGATTATTCTTAACTAACAACATGTCAAAAGAAATAAACCATATTGTTATGGGGGAATGATCTGGACCTCCTCATTTGTTTCAATGCATTTATTACTGGTCGTATGAGGCATTTGAATTTTCAAAAATGTATTGCATTATAGTGCGTACTTCCGATATAAATCTTCTTATAGAAGTACAAGAAAGAATGTAAATATCCATCTATCTATTTTTTATATTGCGTTATACAAACACACATATATGAATTTCTCCAACAAAGGATGTCTTACAGTCTGCAGCCCCCATGGCATCTTTCCTTTGTGAGAGTGGGAACAAAATGACAAAAGCCTTATCTATTAGCATAGATAATGTTATGAGATAAGTAATGAGACTAAAACAAGTGTATCAGATGTCGGGTGTATCAGAGTTGAAATAGCTTGGATTGGGATTGATGGGCGTGTGCCCGAAAAGGAAGGATTAAGAATTGTCGTACGAAAATTGGATGGGTGTTTGAATGTCATGGATAAAAGGTAGGGTCAATGATCTCTCCACCAACGCAAATATGCACGTGTATGAACTGTATTTGCAGGTATAACACTTCGACTGTAAAATATGACAGTTATGGTCCAATTATAGGAAGTGAGTTATTGTCCAGTTGAAGGTTCAATAAGACAAATACATTTAGTAGGACGGAAGACCATTAGAGTACTTTAATTATTAACGAAGGCTTTTTAGTGGCTGAATAGCAATACTTATAGAAAATAAAACCAATTATGCTATTCGGATTGACCTAGTACTAGATTTGTTTTGTGTTGATCCTGTTTATAATTCATTGCTGTATTGACGCTTCCTATTTAGACTTATATTCGGACAGTCATATAATAAGAAGAAATAGAACAACATAAATACAAACCATAACTAAATTTGCACATTGGAATCAATGAACTGACGTCTAGGCTTTAATTGATATCTCAAAGTGGTTAGTGATAAACTAGATGCGCCATCAAAGTCAATAACTGAACAACCATGTCATTTAAAAACAAATTTCATTAAAAGCAAATGTGGTTAGAATAAATTCTATTTATGACAACACTGGCTTTTCCATTGGAAAACATCCAAAATAGTATATAAAAACATCTAGAAATATCTAGATTCTGCAGAATCCAGCTGTTATGATTCATTATCACCAGTCTCTGGAAATTGGCGGATATCATCTGCTTTATGTCGACAAAATCATAAATAATTTGCCCCGTAATTGTAGACTTGAAGCGATATATTTTGGCTTTGTTAGACTTTTTGCACAAATAATTCGACGGAAGTTAATCCTTTGACACTTCCGCTTCCTTTCTTTTGTCTGTAATTCGAGAAGTAGCAACCAAGTGAAGGGCATCCTTGCAGCATATTACGTTTAGTAAAATTCATCATCATCAACATCAGACTTTTATCGCCTGTCATTGGAGATAGACCTCCTCCAAGATTCACCACACCTCTCAATCGTGGGCGTCGTGGAGCCAATACTTTCTGAATTTGTCTAGTTTGTCTCTCCATCTTGTATTCTGCCAGCCTCGGTTACGCATGTGATCTCTAGGGATCCATGTTGTGAGTTGTGATGTCCATCGGTTGTCTGCAATTCTTGCAAAATAACTAGCCCATTACCATTCAAGATTTGTAAAGAATTCCACAATGTCTTGGACTGTTTTCTCTTGGGGGATGTATTGGTTGTATACCCTTCTTTTTAGAAATAATGGGATTTTCTTTTGGTCTTGAAGGTCGAGCTTGCTCTTGCGAAAGCTTACCATCCTAGAGTGATTCTTCTCTTGATTTCTTCTTATTTTGAGGATTTCAGATGATTGAACCAGTCAAAATACCCGGTCAAAAAAGGGTTTTTCTCAAACTTGGGAATAAAAACATTTTTGAAGGGGTCTAGTGGAGTACTGATGTCAATTTTCACGTCTGTAGACAAAACAGTATGGCCATAAATGCACACACAGAAACCTAAAAAGACACACAAAGACATGTATATATATATAAAAAGGACAGAAACCTTTGCCATCTTGGAGATAGTGGGGCAATGGCAATGTTGAAAATTGACGACTTGACTTGAAAGTTCTTTTACCTGATATTTCGATGTAAGTAAGTATCACACGTATTTCTATGGCAAAGTCTTTCTGAGTGCAATTTCCTATAATGAACATCAGTTATCTCGAATAGAATATTAATGAGAAGTCAAATTTGCAATGGCTGAACAATTCTTTCAAACGTTTCTAAAAATCTGTTTCAGGAAGATATTGCTGATTCATAAGTAAAGAGATGAAAAAGCTTTTTCACTACGGATGAAACGAGAGTCTTGTCGTTCAGTAAATAGAATGTTCAAATGCTAACAAAGCAGCTAATAACTTTATTCAAGTAATCAATCCTAAATCTGGGTTTCCATACTCATAGCTTATTCGATTTCAACAATAGTAGTTATTCGTTGCTTCAAAATCTTACATGTTCGAATTGAAGCTACCGTGTTCCTAAAAAATGTAAATTGTTGAAATAACAAAATGACTTATTGGCTAGCAACTAATTGGTATTGTAAGATTCACCAACAAAGACAACTAAATCGAATCACTGTAGCCCTCAAAATGGCCGACCAACCAGGCAAGTGGGCCACAGATTCTTCTCAGTTTGAGTCTCTTTGTGTCTGTGCGCTTGTCATTAAAAAATGCTTTTTGAGGTCACTATGGTGATTTCAAACCAACTTTACCCAGTTCTAGTGCAGATATTCTTTTTAGATAATTTTAGATTAGGAATCTATTTTAAATAATCTTAGACGTCATATATGTTATTATGTCGAGCCTAATAAAAGGAATCTCAATTATCGTAAATTAAATGTAATGAAATTGCAAAGTCAATATTAACTTTTATGCATATCAATGAGTTTGTGACAAGACAGGACTGCTGTTTGATGATAAGATCATTCGAGCAACTTTTGAAAGAAGTTAAAGAGATTAAATAATAGTTTATTAATACAGTTTGTAGATACTTACGTATCTTTGGTTAGTGTGCGTAATCATCCCTGCGCTATCCATAACTACGCTCAGATAAATGTGACAATCCAAAAATCCATTGATGGGGTGCATGATGCATTCAGTGTTCCCACGGAAGAAATATCTTCTCAGAAAATAGTATTATTAAAATTCTGATTCATTGAGGAGGAAAAAATATCTATACTTCTGAACGATGAAGCCCAGACTTATAATGCTTATCTACCACGGCAAGGGAATTGCGAGGGATAAATATATAAGTGTGGATCAATGAAGTCCGTGGGCTGACACAATTATTAGCCGAATTCTGTGCTGAAAGTGTTAAGTTAAGATAATTGATAAAGGAGGAGATTATGTTGAAAAGTAAGAATTCGATTTGTAAATAAAATGCCTTTCATCATTAGATTCATTGACATTGATGTATTTCGTAAAAGTAAGTTGAGCAGAGACCAAAAACTGAGGACAGGAGAAATAATATATTCTTTGTGTTTGGTGAATTTCATACAGATTCATTTCTTGAATCAAATATAAATGTAAATCCATAAATGCATGTGATGTTTTTAAATATTTGAATATTAATTTTCGAAAATGATTTTGAAAATGCAAAATAATTCATATTCAATCAATAAATAACATACATGCACCGTAAAACATCAACAGAAAACACGTAAAAGTATGAACACACACACATACACACACATACATATATATATAAATACACACACACACACAAATACATATATATATATATATATATAAATACACACACACACACAAATATATATATATATATATATATATGTATAAAATATCCATTTGCAATACACATAATACCTAATACTAATAAAATAACAAACTACATGTACAAAACGAGCTATATATTAAAATCGTAGCTGAAAGGCTGGTGGTGTCTGATCAACCAGCTGGGGTGCTATGTTAATATAACTGTTTTGTTTTTCAAAATCTCCGAAACCGTTACATTATATACAGTTGACAGGAAATAGGTGACTGAATTGAAATAGATGACTGATGCGAAACAAAAAAAACTGAAAAAAGTTTTTTTAATGTTCAAAGCTGTAAAGTTTTCTAGACTATGTATACATATCTATATATGTGTATATGGCGTGTACGTGTGTGTGTATGTGTGTGTGCCAGTAACGCAACAGTTGCGTACAATGGATTTTCGTTTTGAAAATGCTGCCCCGTAAGTTTTGTCATTTTCTTTTTATCCATTTAAACAGTGCTTTTCCTAATTGTAATAAGTAATGATGAAGTAAGAATGATTGCATAAGTAGAAAGAAGGGTTATTCCGTCTTAATAAAACAGATAGTTAATCAAGAGAAATATTTTTTGAAATCCAGTCGTCTTGAGTAGATTGCAGTAAACATCAGTCATTGGGCATCTTCTTTGGTCAGCATTGTAATTTCATCTTTGTAAATACGATTCTCCGTCGTATCAATAATCCGATTAAAAGAAAAAAAAACTTCTAAAATATTTTCAAGTTCTTTTGTTTTAAATCCTCTGTTTATTCAATCTGAATAGCCTTCCAATTCATGTAATATGCATTATTTTCCCAGAATCTAAAACTATCGATTTGTAATCCGACATAATTCTTTTGAAATCGGTTGTCCCATTTCTCTCTTCAGTCTTCTATGCCTTCATTCGACGAATGTATGTTCTATTGAGCGTATTTAGTTCATAACGATAAGAGGTTCTTGTATTATTCCAAACGATTAAATCTGGTTTATCCATCAATGAGTTCAAGACTTGAGCTGACCTTATTTCAACGATGAACATATTAGCAGTATTTAGAACAACTGAAATCTACAATACCTCTGCATTATAGGTCATCAGTCTAGATTGATCTGAACGCAAACAATAACACCAAATCTTATGTTTTACTTAAAAGTTATACTCCAACCCAAATGAAACGAAAATCAAATCAATAATCATAGAAAATCGAAAGATTTCTTTAGGCGACTGAACACGTCAAAGACAACAAAACTGGCAGTCGTTCAAAATTAGAGAATCGATCAACTTTCTAACATCCTCTTATCATTTTATTCGGACTTGGCAGAGATTCTATTTTATTTTGAACCTTTTATTCTATTACTATAAGCAGCAGAAGTATTGTTTTTCCAAACGTCAGCATTCTTTTGTCTAAAGCAACAAGAGAAGTTCTTTAAATGAATTTTGATTTCTTTGTACGATTTATCGCTTCGAATCTTCTTTCACCATCATGTTGAAACAATCGACGCAAACCAAAAGAAAAAAAAAGTATTGATATTTCTGCTTTTTACCGAAATTCAGAATTTGAGCTTCTTCAAAGTTAAACAAAGGTTGAGAGATGTTTAATGAAGTATGTCTGTAGAATAGCTTTGGCTATTTTTCTTTTTCTCACACTTCCTTCTGTCCACTAACAATTACACTGGTCCTAGTTGCGCGAATAATCACAGGCTGATAAGCAGAAGTGGTTATGTCCGCTTTGGGCAAAAATGGGTCAAGTCACCTTGTTCTCTTCTGTGCTGTCTGTTCAAATGATTTTGAGGAAAACAATAAGGCGAGTAAGATGGTTAGAGAAAATAAATAGGATTTTTCGGAGAAAGCAAGCAGTATTTTCGGAGAAAGCAAATAAAAAAGATTGTTGGGAAATGCAAATGAGATGGTTAGGGAAAGCAAGATTGTTGAAAAAGTCAAATACAATAGTTGGAAAAAGCAATAGGATGATTGGGGTGGGCAAATACGATGGTTGGAGAAGGCAAATAGGTTCGTTGAAGAAGACAAATGTGATTATTGGAGAAGGCGAATAGGATGATTTAAAAATCAAATAGGATTGTGGGGGGGGGGTAAATAAAATTGTTAGAGAAGGCAAAAATGATTGCTGGAGGAGGCTGCTATGATGGTTGGAGAAGGTAAATAAAATTATTGGGAATGGCAAAGAAAATTGTTGGAGAAGGTGAATAGAGTGGTTGGAAAATGCAAAAGGATAGTTGGAGAACGGAAATTGGATGGTTGGAGAAGGCAGATAGGATGGTTGGTGAGGGTAAATAGGATGGTTTGGAAAAGGCATTCGGTCTGTTGGAAAAGTTTGATAGGATGGTTGTGGAAAGCAAATAAAATGGTTGGTGAGGGCAGGTGGGATTGCAACTGAAGGCAAATAGAATTCTAGGAGAAGCAAAATACGATGGTAGGAGAGGACAAATAGGATGGTTGCAGATGCCCAATACAATGGTTGGAGAAGACAAATGGGATGGTGGGAGAAAATAAATAGATTGTTGGAGAAGGCTAATTTGATTGATTGAGAAAGCACTTAAGACGGTTGGAGAAGATAAAAAGGATGATTTTAGAGAGCAAGTAGGATTTTGGGAGAAGCCAAATTGGATGATTGGATGATAGGATTTTTGAAGAAAGCAAAAAGGTTGATTGGAGAATGCCAATAGAATCGTTGGAAAAGGCAAATACGATAGTTGGAAAAGCAAATAGGATTTTTGGAGAAGGCAAATAGTATGGCTGGGGGAGGCGGATAGAGTGGCTGGAGAAGGCAAAGGGTGTGGTTAGAGAAGGCAAATAAGATGGCTCGAAAGGGCAATGGGACTGTTGGAAAATGTCAAATGAGATCGTTGTCTACGGCAAATAGGTTGGTTGGAGAGAAAAAAAGATCATTGGAAAGGTAAATATGATTTTGGGGGAAGGCAAATAGAATGGTTGGTGAAAGCTAAAGGGATTTTGGGAAAAAGCGAAGGAGAATTGTAGAAGGCAAATGCTATTGTTGGAGAAGGTAAATAGAATTGTAGGGGAAGGCAAATAGGAATAATGGAAATTGAAGATAGGATGGTTAGAGAAAGCGAATAAGATGATTTAAAAAAGGAAATAGGTTTGTTGGAGGAGTCAAATGAGATCGTTATAGAAGGCAAATAGAATAGGTGGAGAGGGCTAATATGATCGTTGGAGAAGGCAAATAGGATTGTTTGAGAAGGCCAATAAGATGGAGATGCCAAATATGATGGTGGGGAGGACGAAGTCGATGGTTGGAGAAAGCAAATAAGATGATTTGAAAAGACAAATAGAATTTTCAGAGAAAGCAAATAAGATGATTGGAGAGGGCAAATATGATTGTTGGAGAAGGCAAATGGCATTGGTGGAAAAAGCAAAAACAGTTGTTTGAGAGGGTAAATAGGATGGTTAGTGTTATAGGACGATCGTTGAAGTTATTTAACTGTTATACATTTCTGAAACTACAAATCAATGGCGAGTTGTTCTCGGGTGTATGCAGTTGCAGTCTGGTTCCCATATCAAGTCAAGGATATTAAAGGAATGGGAGAGGTTCAGCGAAGAACAAGAAAGATGTTACTTGAAACGAAAAAATTATGTTATGAAGATAGACACAGATTGTTAACGTTCCTTACGTTGACCCACAGGAAACATCATCGAGATATGACCGAGCTGTTTGAAAAGATGAATGGTTGGTATGACAGCGAACTTCACAAAAGATGAGGGGAGACTGCATAGCTTGCGGAACAATGAATTGGGGTCACTCGTAACAAATAGTCATTACAATGTCGGAGAGAGAAACGAGGGAGAACTATTTGACGCAAAGAATTGCACCGATATGGAACAGTCTACTAGAGAAAGTGGTGAATGCATGAACAGTAAAACAAAATTAGAGGACTCGTGACATGAAGTATGACTACTAACAAATGATATGAAAAGCACAAATATTCTTCCCTACATAGAGCGTATTTCTTCTTCTATTTCTTCTATTTCTTCTATTTCTTCTATTTCTTCTTCTTCTTCTTCTTCTTCTTCTTCTTCTTCTTCTTATTATTATTATTATTATTATTATTATTATTATTATTATGTTTCAGTTATTGTATTTGTTATAACAATAATAACAATAATGATAATAATAATAATGATAATAATAATAATGATAATAATAATAATAATAATAATAATAATAATAATCAAATAATAATAATAATATGATACACGAAAACTGCCGAGCTAGACGTCGTAATCTTAGTACAGCCTAGATAGATTACCAAAAAGCGTTCGATAGTGTACCATATACTTGGATACTAAAAGCCCTAGAGACGTATAAAATCGCACCAACTATAATTGATTTCTTCAAACATGGAAGACCATGGAACACCAAAATCCTCCTCAACCACAATAAAAGTACCTCTGAATCCAGAAATATAGACTTTAACCGTGGAATCTTCCAAGGAGATTCTCTTTCACCCCTTCCTTTTTGTTTAGCCCTCATCCCTCTTTCAAGTTAACTCAACAACACCGCCTATGGATATAAAACCGGTAACAAGACAATAAACCACCGATTCTTCATAGACGATCTTAAACACTATACAAAGTACAACTCTAAGCTAAGGAACCTGCTGCAGACATAAGAGGTTCAGGGATGATATAGGAATGGAACTTGGCCTCAATGGTTGTGCAAAACAACTTTCAGGCGAGGAAAAATGGCTGCAGCAGAGGATCTCCTCTTCGACTTGGACACAAGCATTCAAGAATTTGAACAGGAAGTTACTTATAGAGAATAGAAAATAAGTACCATAGAAGGGTTTAATCTATCCTCAAAACTGAGCTGAACTCTAAGATCAGCATCCAAATCATCAACAATGCATGTAGTACAGTATAGTATCAACATCATCAACTGGAACATAACTGATATACAGAGAATGGAAGTAAAAACAAGGAAACTTCTCACCAACAGCAGAATGCATAACTCAATAGCACGTAGATCGACAATTCCTTTTCAAAATGGCGGTAGAGGAATGATCCAGTTAGAACTGCCCAACGCTTACCTGCAGGCAAGTGACGATTGGATGTTGATTGGTGAAAAACCATGAGACAGCAAAATTGCTTCTCTCAGTTGTGAGGGAGCCCATGGCATTCCGAGATGAACTAAACGTGACCAACATAATCCAATAAGCCTCTCCACAGGCTGCAAATAATGTTGCAAAAAAATTCAATACCTACAGCCAAGCGACAAGGACGAACAATGTTGGAATAACAACAGGAACAGAACCCCCTGTGCTGTGCACCCAAGATGCCAATGTAGATAATACCAGAAATCATCAGTAGCTACAAAGCCCAAGGTTAAAAGCCGAAACAGGGGGTTTCATCCTTGCTGCCTAAAACCAGAGCCTTCCTACGAGCAAATACCAAGCATAAATCTTAAAAAACGATGATACTCCCAACTGCAGGTTCTGTGACAGCGTAGCCGAGACTATTGACCACATCATATCTGGTTGTTCTACCCCCACCCCCAATGAATACAGACTTAGACACAATAGACTGGGCCAATGAACCCACTTCGTTGGTATGAAGACCGCCCAGAACCTGTAACTGGAACACAAGATGGCAATATTATGAGATTTCACAGTACACACCTATCGATTCATAACTGTCTAAATACAAAGACCTGGATATTGAAATTACAAAAATCTGGGAACTTGAGACTGTAACAATACCGGTTATTATAGGAGCCCTTGGGGTCATAAAAAGGGTGTCGACAAATATGTAGGTAAAATACTAGAAAACCCAAGCATCTATGAGGTACAGAAAACTATCTTCACAGGTACTGCCCATATGCTTTGCAAAGCACCGTCCACGTAAATATTTCCTATTATATAGCTATGGACCTTCTCTTGTGTAGCCC
Source organism: Thysanoteuthis rhombus (assembly GCA_963457665.1). Lineage (NCBI taxonomy): Eukaryota > Metazoa > Mollusca > Cephalopoda > Oegopsida > Thysanoteuthidae > Thysanoteuthis > Thysanoteuthis major. Next base: position 49,797,210 of record OY735208.1, on the reverse strand, counting down.
CCTGTATTGACCCCCTCTTTTTGTATTTATGATGATAGGCAGAAAATTGCCAGTGCCTACTAAGACATAACATCGTTGCCTACCCTAAGTTTCAAGCCGAAACTCAATATGCAACGAATACTACAAGACATCAAAAGGAAAATTTAAAAAAATAGAAAGAAATATATAAAATGTGCATGTCCATTACTCAAAATGACTGTTTCTAACCAGAACTGACTATATTTCATTCGAGCAGATCTTAAATTGTTTGAATATAACCACTTTTGGTTACCAGTCCGTGATATCATCATTCATTCCCTAAAATAGTTATTTTATGGACTCCATAGCTAGTTGAGTCACTTATTATTTGTTTGTTAAATTTGAAAACTGAATCATCCCATTTGTGTGGAAACTGTTCACCAACTGCGCACCACACAACACCATTGCTTTTCCATAATTATTACCCATCTCTCCACATGCTTTGACTTCATCTGCACATTGCCACACTTGCCTTTTCTTCTGGCATCCAAACGGGGATTGTCATAATTCCTGAAATAGAAAAATACTTTTTTTTTCAATTCAAGTGAAATACTTTCTCTTTCAAAGAGAAAGTACTTGAAATAGTTTCTCTTTCAGGGAAAAGGTACTTGTGAAAACATTAAATTACTCGAATGTCAGAAACTGGACTCTTGATCGTTCTCATTTTTATTAGAAAAAAAAAGATAATAGATTCGACAAAATCATAAAAGGTTTTATAAATACTTTTTGGAAGGTCGTCTTCGCCGGTCATTAATCTCGGTGTCAAGTCACTTTCAACACTTCAAATGATTATTATAATTATTTGCAACTATATTGGTAATCGAAATTACTCTACCCAAAAAAGGAAAATAAAAGTTTCCCTCACTTTTGGCCCTAAAAAAAGGAGAAAAAAGTTCCCACTCAATTTTGACCCATGATGGGGTAAAAGTGTAATCAGAATATGAGGTCAGGTAGAAAAATCAATGTAAAAATGTTATCAAAATATGAGCTCAGGTAAAAAAAAGTAACCCCCTATCAATGCAAAATGATAGGTTAAGTGAAAAAATTAACATCAAGAAAAGTGCTATCAGAATACGAGTTCTGATAAAAATCAATGTAAAATGTCACTTGAAAAACAACAAAACAAAAGTGATATCAGAATGTTAGCTTAGGTAAAAAAAAAAAATCATCTTCCAAAAAAGTAATTATCAAAATATGAGGTTAAGCAAAAAAAAAAATCAAGTTACAAATAAAAGTGCTATCGGGGTGTGAACTTGGATTGAAAACAAAAGCAACTTCTTAAAGAAATTGTTATCAGAGAAAAATTTCCAAAAGATAGTGTGATCAGTACAAAATATTCACTGATGAGGTCATAGAAATACCCCATGGAGAATGAATGTCCCATTTCGACATAATATCCTTTACCATGAAATCAGGGTTTCGTTCAGCATTATAATTGTATAGTAAATGGAACCCCCTGTTAAAACATAATGCAACCGTTGAAAATCACCCGGATTTGTTCTATTCTCTAAGTTACAACAACCTGAAGATGCTGTTTTTGCTGAGTTACACACAATTACACAGAAAAAAAAAACTATCATTATTATAAAGATTTTCAATTATGCTCTACACATTTTAAAAGTCTTTGATATGACTGGGCGATATATTGAAATATGGCCTACCATTAGCACTCTACCTCTGGACAATGATCAGTCATTTGACAATAACATTTGGAAATGAATCAGTCTAGATTGAGAAAGGGAATGTTTGTAAAGCTTATAAAATAATGAATTACTTGGAGACTTCTGGTTGCACCGATATATCAATTTTCAGTTGACAACAGTTAGAAACCATTTTCTTTTTTTTTTAGAACATTATAATAAAACAACAACCCATAAGTACAACAATGAATCTATTATCCATGGTAGTAGTTGCAGGAGAGAAAGGAAGAGGTGGGGAGATGACGATGGTTCACCTGAGGGTCTTGGCTGAGTTTCATATCAATCCAACATGATACGGCTGAGAAGATTGATTTTTAGCATTACTAGTTGTGGTAGTAGTTGCAAGGGGTGGGGGTAAAGGTCTGGACCAAGTTTTTTTTATCAGTCCAACATGATACCACTATGAAGATATTCAGCATTACTCGTTGTTGTAGTTGTAGCAGAAGGGAGAAGAGGAGGATGGTTCATCCGAAGGTATGGACCAAGTCTTATATCAATCCAATATGATATGACTAAGAAGATTGATATTTGACATTACATACAAAATTGAGTTGAGGATGGTCCATCTGGAGGTCATGACCAAGTTTCATATCAATCCAACGTGATACGACTGAGAAAATTGATATTGAACATGTTAGGGACCGACCAACCGACCGAACTACCAAAAAGTGTCTCATAGAGATGTGTGGACGCATCTGAAAGTAAATGTAGCGATATCATACAAAATTTGATGTTTCTAAAAGAAAATTAGCCAACGACCTACCTCATTATGTATATTGAGCGCTGATCTCTTTGAAAGCTGAAGATGATCTAGACATGTGCTGTTATTTTCCATTTTACATCTGTTAATTTTTTAGGCTTTCTATTTGTCTCACTGGAGTGGAGAAGGTTTTAACCTCTCTTTCTCTCAATCGAAAGGAATGTTTAAGCTAACTCAGAATTTTCTAACAGGATGTGCTATTTCCCTCAACATAATAATCAGTAATGATATTTCTCGATTGTAAGGTGAAACTCATGTCGGACGGTGTTAGATTGCGTATGTTGAAACTGAATCAGATGAAGTTATCTCCATACCGATGCATGTTGCCACACGTGCTTATAACAAAAGTAAAATGGCGGCAGCCGGATATTTACACCTGAAACTGTCATGACAGACTCTAGACTTCCATTTTCCTCCACAAACTTCTCCTCGTGGCGTCATACATCACATGAACAGTACTAATATTATTCTCCCACACTATAGATCTCTAATAACTATAACTGGTAAGCCTATATCTGGTAACCTCAGATATATATATATATATATATATATATATATATATATATATATATATATATATAAGTATAGCACAAATCTGCCATCCAAATTTCTACAGTGATTTGTTATCTAATTTTTGTAAAAATGAGTTTATATTTGGGTAGAAAAATATAAACATTTCCCACTTTTTTGTTTCCTTCTCCTTTTTCATATTTCATTTTTTTCAATTTCAAGTCTCGTCATTGTCCAGTATTTTATGGCTCTCAAACTTAATGAAATGAACCGCTAATGTAGAAATAAAAAACTATTCACGGGAAAAATTATGTCCACTAGCGAATTATCTAAAAATGTTTATTTTCATATTGTACTTTACAGGCGATTTTGAGATGAAACAGTCCTCTTTTAATGGCAGTCTTGCATTGAAACGCATGTGTCCAAATAATAGTCATTGTGAAATTGATAATCATTGATTACTTTTATAATAGGTGATATGATGAATTAATGATCCCAATCGGTTGGATATGTATTCGCTATCACTTAAGGAGCGAGTTAAACAAGCAAACGCCCCAATGAAGTATGTTTTACAATTTTTTTTGTTATATTTGCGCTTGAAAGCAAATCTGACTTCTCGTAGGATTGGCTTCCGCTCTAGTAAAATCAGTAAATTCCATCTCCTTGTTACATGATAACAAATATCACCCACCAGGCATACAAGACGATGGTGTCTTTAACATCGGTCTCTCTCTCACTCTTTCACTCTCTCTTCTTTCTCCCCCCCTCTCTCTCTCTCTCTCTCTCTCTCTCTCTTCTCTCTCTCTGTCTTTCATGATACGACTGGGAAAATTGATATTTAGCATTCCTAGTTGTGGTAGTAGCAGTAGGAGAGCGGTAAGTAGGAGGGAGAAGAAGATGAAGATGGTTCACCCGAAGGTTTGGACCAAGTTTTATATCAATCCTACGAAGACAATCAATATGACTAAGAAGATATTCAGCATTACCCTCTTTCTCCCTCTGTCTTTCTATCTCTGTCTGTCTCTGTCTCTGTCTCTCTCTTTAGTCCCTAATGATGCCGTTTGAATAGTTTAGTTATTTAAAAGATAAATGCAAGAATGCCAATAATTCCGTCCAACATTTCTTATCTGTGTCTGATTTTTTCATGAGCAAAATTTTTTTTATAGTTCATCTTTTCAGAAGTACGAATTTTTACAAAATGATAACATCTCCTTACTGTCTTTGTTTTGCATCTTGTGTTCTCCAAAACACTCATAACTTCACAAGAAAAATAACAGACTCTGTTGAAAAAAACTACAACATAGTATAAGCAGTTATTGATAGTATTTGTCAATGCTTATTTCTGTAATAAAACCATTTGTTTTCAATTGATTTTTCAAATTGATCCCCGTCAACATGTCCGAAACAAAAATAATAGTTATTGCATCAGAATTGAAACGAAAAATATCATCCAAAATACAACATGATTCATCTGAAAATGAAAAAGTTAGGAATATATATATGAAGTGAATACATTAGTTAAATTGATTAAACACTCTATGATCTGCTGGCTTTCTTCCTTTCTTTCTTTCTTTCTTTCTTTCTTTCTTTCTATCTTTCTTTCTTCATGGTACTCCCTATTTTTCTTTCATCTTAGGAATTGATATTTTGAAATGAAATAATGACATCATCATCATCATCATCATCATCATCATCATCATCATCATCATCATCATCATCATCATCATCAATCTTTTATCGTCTATCGTTGGGCATAGACCTTCCCCAGGATCCACCATATTTCTCTATCGTGGGCGTCGCAGAGCCAGTATTTTCTGAGTTTGTCTAGTTCATCTCTCCATCTTGTATTCTAACGGCCATTGTTTCGCATGTGATCTCTTGGGATCTATATTGTGAGTCGAGACGTCCATCAGTTGTCTGACATTCTTGCAACATGACCAGCCGGTTACTATTTGAGTTTTCTAATGGATTCTACCATGTCTTGGACTCCTGTTTTTCCCTAGATATTTTGAGCTGCCTTAATATATGCCATGTGAGGTTGAGCATGATTCTTTTATGTGCGCGTTGCATGCTTCTCAGTTTATAAGTCTGTCTCTTGGTTAGGTACCATATCTCAGTTCCATAAGTGACTATCAGGAGGATGCATTGGTTGTATATTTTTCTCTTTTAGGATTAATGGGATCTTCTTGGTTTTCAAAGTTGAGCTTGCTCTGCCGAAGACTTGCCATCCCAGAGTGATTCTTTGTTTGATTTTTTCTTCTTTTGTGGGTTTCATAGAGATTTGTTGTCCTAGGTAGATGTAGTGGTCTACCTTTCCAGTTTTGCATCTTCGATTTTGACAGTTGTGTTTTTATTCTCGATGTGGTTGTTGCACATGACCTTCATTTTACTGAAGTTCATTTGTGGGCCAACTTTCTTGCTTTCTTCGTTTAGTTCATGAAGCATTAGTTGGAAGTTGTGTAGGTTCTCTGCGAAAAGGACGATGTTGTCAGTAAGTCTTAGGTTACTCAGATATTCACTGTTTATTTTGATTTCTCTATTCTCTCAGTCCAGGTTTCGGAAGATCATCTCGAGGCAGGCTGTGAAGAGTTTGGGTGAGCTGGTATTACCTTGTTTTACCCTTTTTTGGAGCTTGAAGGATTCAGAGTCTTTACGTAGCCTGATAAAGGAGTTGCTGTGAGTGTGTATATGTTGCAGTACTCTAACATATACAGGGTCTACGCCTTGTAAAGTGATGGCTTTCATGACCATGGGAATTTTTGAAGTCTATAAATGCCACAGCGAGTGATATTTTTTTTTTCATTCTGCTTTCTCTTTAAGCTGATTTATTGAATGGAGATGGTCCATGGTCGAGTAACTTCTTCTAAATCCAGCCTGTTCCCGTGGTTGGTTTTCAACTAGTGTTTCAGTGATCCGGTTGATGATGAATATACTGAAAATTTTGTAGATGTAATATGATGTAGTGTGACGTAAAAAAAAAGAAAGAAAATATTCGTCTTTTTTGCTCACTGTGTACGTCTTATATTTTTATCTTACCAACGCTTTCTCTCTCTTATTATCCTTCGTTAAGCTTTCTCCCTCTGTTTGGAACGCTGTCTATCTCTTTTTAACTACTCTCTGTTTGGGCCGCTTTATTCCTGGAAAACATCGTTAACCTATTTGAAATAATCTTAGTACGAGATTTTTTCCGTTCTTAGAATGGTCGACTTATGTCAAAGTTGAGAAACAAGGAAATAATTCTATTGAAGCGTCCACGTAAAACTGAAAGAGAAACTACGGATATAGGAAGGTCAGCTGAAAAGGAATATTTCGGATAGGGGACTCTGATAAACTGCAGATTAGGACGGAGCACTGAAAGAGAAACCATGGATGAGGTGGAACACTGGAAGAGAAATTGTGGAATCAGAGGACCACTAGAAGGGAAACTATGAATTATAGAGCTGAGCCATAGCGGAGACTCTTTATGATTAACGGTATGTTGACCAAAAATATCCCAAAAATGAAAGTTAATGTGCATGAATAAAGAATCTACAGTTTTAAAAAAGCAAACAAACAACATTTAAAGAATAATGGACTTCTCTAGTGTTATGTTTTGTGTTATTAAAGAGTCGGTTATGCGCGTGTGTTTATTTTTGAATGGATGGATTTGAAAGTGTTCAGCCTGCTTCAAATTAATTATGATCACGTTCATCATTATGTTTATATATATATGCAAATTTGTCTGATAATTTAATTAACTCTGGCACGTTTTATTCTTATGGTTTTACACCCATTGAGACAAGTACATCCGATTATTGCAGTCATTTTGACATTAATTTCACATTCTCGGGCCCAGTAGAATATGTATCTATTGATTTATTTATTCATTGATATGAAATATTCATTCATTCTATGGTAATTAATGATATTTACATATCTTTATATCTATGTTCATATCTATTTACACGAATTCAAACATCCATAAACTTACGTAATTTGACTTTTTGACATATGGAAATATTTTATATATTTCTTTACAGAATTTCCTCCAGAAATAGTTATTATTTTCCTACTTAACTTTTCTATTATTTTCCTTGGGATTTCTGAATTTGTAGCTGTCACAAAGCGTCGAAGAGATTCCAAGGAATTAAGGGAACTTTTCGGCGTTTTCAACGGACTATTCCATGGAAACTGCAAAGATAAGGAATATAATGTTCACCGGCAGTTCAATCATCCGTAAAGACGATTGAATCCTTACTTATTGCTATTCTGTCGATCTTACAATTGTTTCCCATGAAATACAAGAAAACTGGTCTGGTTAGTCAATCACTAAAAAACTGTCACATGAACAATGTCTTTTGGCAGCATGCTGTGTTTGGGGGATCGATTGAAAAAAAAACGGAAAAAGGGGTGATCAATGAATGAGTTATTTTTTTCACTTATAGTTTGGAAGTGATGCCAAAAAGACTGAATAAAGAAAAAACAAAAACAAGTGTGCTACCAGGAACAAACTACCAGGAATTAATTTAACATAAACTTAAATCGAAAATCGACCTCCCACGAAAAAAACAAACCCAATGGAGGGTCAAAAAAACAAAAAAAAATGTTTTTTCTAGAAATAATAAGGAGTAAATGTTTTTATTTTCATCCTTCTAGCTCCATTAGTACTGCCTGTAAACATAATATACACATCTATAACCAGCCAGCCAGCCAGCCAGCCAGCTAGCCGGTTTTTTTTTTGTTTTTTTTTTCTTTATCTTTTTGGTTGATGGTTACTAATTTAAATTCCCAACGGTGTTAAAATGGTGGTTTTATCTTTAATCGACGGTTCCCCATTTTAGTTTTTTGTTCATTGCATTGTGTGACTTGTAGTTAGACTGCTGACTTAAACAGTGGTGGCATTACAAAGACATATGAAAAAATCCACCCTTTATCAGATAAGCAGTGAAAATCCTATTAATATCCAATAAATAGTTGATGTTTTGAAATAAAAAAAAATAAGCGTGATCATTTCCCTAATGAAAAAATACGGCAACAGTAGACGCCTCGTTTGTTTATTCACGAAATCTTAGCCAAGATTAATGTGTTTTTTTTTTTTGTGTTTTTTTAATTCGTACAAACATAATTTTTGCTATCATTTTTCTCCAATCTTTATTTTTTATTATAAATGAGATAGAGATAATGACGACAAAATTAAATTTTATACGATTTTAAAGTTTTTTTTATAAGGTCGTGTCAGCTGTTTTTTTAGAGCATTATCCGAATGGGAAAAATAAACACGAACAATCTGTCATCGCTCTGACAAAAAAATTAAGAGCTCTAAAACATCCAAACCCTTGCCTACGATGACAAAAATATTCAAAAAAAGAAACAAAGAAGGCACATTATGGCCAGTGACTTATACATCTCAACTAGGCTAAGATCAAAGTGTAGTATCTGTTCTTTGACTTCTTCGGGCTGAGAAATTGATCATTGTCTGGGATCGTCCCCCATCCCTGAATCACTGATCTGCAATCACTGACCTGCATGTTCAGGCTCGTCCTGAGAGCATCAACAGGATCCGTCCTGTGAACCAAGTCAAACCTACCCTAATGACTCTCTTACACATCCAGACTTAAAGACTCTTGCACTACAGGATTCATCTTTTGGACACATTGCGAAGTCGTGCGCAAGGAATTGTGTTCATTGCACCCTGTGTCTGGACGTTTTCGAATGTGTGGGACCCCACCTTAATCCGACTTCGTGTCACATTTGTAGTCGGGTGGATGCAGATAAACTAACTCAGCTGAGTTCGATTATATGCTTAGCAGCGGATGATCGATACGACCTTACGAAAAAACAACTTCAAAATCGATTAAAATTTTATTTTATCGTCAGAATCTTCATCTCATTTCAACAACGAAGATATGAGAAAACCTTAGAAAAATTTTGTGTGAACGCTTTATCAAATAAAAGATATTTAAAAAAATCAAATTGATCTTGGCTAAAATTTCATAGATAAACAAACAAGGCGTCTGCTGCTGCAGTAATTATTTATGGGGATATTTGCGAAAACGTCGACGTGCAAACACTCTTAGATCTTTTTAATAACAAAATATCAACTATTTATTGAATTTTAGTAAAATTTCTACTACTTATATAATAGAGGGCGGAATTTTTTCCATGTATTTTTTTCGAGTTTGTAAAAGTATCACTGTTTAACTCAGTGGTTTAACTACAAGTCCTACAATGCAATACGCGAATTGGGAGAAGGGGAAAGCTTTGCCATCAAACTGAAAATTACCAAGACTTGAGTCATATCAAATTAGAAAAGGATTTTTACTTCAGTCTTTGAAAAAAGACTCTTTTTGCTTATTGCTTTATGAAATATGTCTACAATGTATAGTTGTAGGAATAATTAGTCAAAGGAGCATTTTTGCTTCCATGTGTAATAAAAAGACCTATGTAGCTAATTTTAAAGTGCGACGCAGTAGACGGGTTTCTAATATCAAATTTGAAACAAAAAATGGCCTTAAGCTCTCAGAAGTCAATTCTTAAAAAGAAGAAGTTGTAAAATTGTACAGTTATGAATAAAATTTCTAATTTTATACCATTCAGAAATGTATCTTTCCTTCTCTCTCCCCAGTCTGCAGTGCTTGTTGAATCTGTGATACTAATATATTTAATCCTGAATTAAGATCCAATTCAGAAAACAAAAAATAAACATGTTTGGAAATACATTCTCCATTTACGAAACAGAAACAGGTCAGGTTAGTCACTTAATAGAAACCATCACATGACCAACGTCTTTTGGCAGTTACCCTTCCCCCAAAAACGTTTCTTCTAGACATCATCATCATCATCATCATCATCATCATCATCATGTCTGCGAGACACATACTTACATAGCCAGCCAGCAAGCCAAACTTGAACACTGGAGACACCTATGAAGACATCTTTGGAAACAGTTTTGGTTGGCGGTCTCTACTAAATTCACGAATTTGCACGTAGTTTACTTTCCGTACCCAGCAATTGGCTGCTTTGTAAAAGGACACATTTGTTTACGTTTTTAAGACGGCGACGTCTGAATGACATCACACGGTGTCAACTCAAATGTATCCTTTTACAAAGCGGTCAATTTCGGGTGCGGAAAGTAAACTTCGTTCACGACTTCTAAACATTATCACTTGCCTAAATTTCTTTTATCTATAGTTTCCATACTAATTTCTTTCTGTTTATATATTTTAAGGGTCTCAAGCAGTTGGTTTATCACTTACATTTTCAATCATTTGTCATTTCTGCTTGCCTGCACTCACGTGAAAATAAAAATGAGGCGAGTACTTTCCATCATCTAAAAATCTTAACACAATGAATAACACATGGGCACATATTAAGGCCAAAATGTTTGGGAGAAAATTTGTGAACATTGTCCAGCTGTAGGAGGCGCTCTGAGAAGAAAGAAACAACACTGATGCAACACATTGCATACGACTATCGGACAGCTTGACCGAATAGATCAGTTTTCAGGAGAAAAACACGGGAAAAGCTATCCCATACTAAAAAACGTACTCTGCACGCGAACATTGCATTCACCGTTGAATAGCATTGTCGAATATTACATCTATAATTGTGAGAACAGAAAGATAATTGCCTCGTTTTTTTGTTTGTTTTTTTTTTTCTTGCTGGAGTATGTTTATGGGTCTAATATAGTCACAATTACTTTGCGCAGTGAAGCTTTCCAAGATGATTTACTTTATTCGTGAGATGGACAAAGGAGACTCTAAATATTGCCCCAACATCGTTAAAATATATGCAGGAACGTCATCTACAAAGGAAATGGATGTACCTGATTTGAAACACGCAATAACCGTTGTAAAATAAGCCCTGGCTCTAATTTCATTTTCTCCACATACAAACATGAATAACCCCCAACACGGGCACATCATTGACTCAGATACATGATCCTTCCAATTATCAGTAACACGATTCTTTCATATATTTTCATCGTCCGGTGTCATAAATATCAGGTTATCTCTTAAGTGATGTCCAAATTTAAGATTAGAAAAATATTAACGATTTGGGTATAATTAGAATTTATTTATTAACTTAGGTTCTATCGTTATCTGTAATCTCTGTCGAACGATTTACAGGTTTCATAATACTGTTTTTGAAAAATTATTTTGGTTTGGGTGGAAAGAATGTATACAGGGGTTGTATCCGCCTCGCAGTATCTTTTGAGAACTAGTCAATCAAGATTCTGTAAACTCTGGAATATATGGTAATCAGATAGAACAAGAACGGTGAATAAGGAGTGTATGGAATTTATTTTACCTACCAACTTTAAAAAATATCTTTCTAGATGTGATATTTGCTCAATGCCTTCGTATAGATCAAACAGGGGCCCCTTTCCTTTGAAACAGAGCCCCATTCCCTTCCCAGAGAAAGATTTTCAGCGGTTCACAGAAATTTACATGTTTGAGGTCGAAGAACTATATATATAATTGCAGGTAAAAAATATTAAGTTGTAAGATTAAAGGAGCTACTTTCAAAAAAGAAACGAGACAATTTCATGTATTTGACTCTTTATGGAAGCTATAAAAGACACACGTATACTCCAACATAATGTGATATCTAGGACAAAGCCTCTATTTATGAACTGTACGACAGGGTATCAAATTCAATTTCATAAAGATTATCTCTCATCACTATTACATAGGCATGGAAGAGAAACTTCTTACTACGCAAAAGAAAGAGACGTGAGTCGAATCCCTTGCATGTTTGTTTTTGTGACATTCATGAAACTCAGAAATAACAAACAATAATTCTTCCCGTTTTGTTCGATATGGACTGTTCCCCACAACATAATCAGAGATTACGGATATCGGGACTGGTGTCTTAGAGTGGATGTTTTGATAGACAGGCGCCTTAACAACAATAGATTTGTTACCAGCAGAATACGTGTCTAATTTCAATACGGAAATTAGAGCCTACTTTCTTAATAAATCTATAGCCTTTAGCCGTCTTTAAATCAATTCCAATGTTTGCTAATGCCAACGTCCCTGTCTTGTTTGCGTGTCTATCATTCATTTACACGCAAACGCATCAAATTTCAATGCACTTTCCAACATTGATTTGGTTTAAGAATACAAAATGAAGCTTGGCCAAGTTTCAAAAGTTCTTAGAGGTAAAAATTCATCGCTGTGTTGAAATATTTTTAATAGCTTTCGAAATGAAATTATTCCTGTGATGTATGAATTTGGGCTGCTGCCATTTGTATTGCATAATACTATATACTCCATTGGCTAAATCTGAAAGTTAATAAAAGTAGATAAAAATTTCCAAAGAAAAGTGAAGTAACTGAGATGAAAATTTCGTGCTCAATTCGAAATTATTGATTTTGAGCCTTAAATCTAATGTTCGTTCTCCCAAATGCTCTTAAATAGAACCCAATACCATGATAGTCATATTAGATATACCAAACGTACATTGAGTCCTTCAGTCGCCTCATTTTCCATTGTTGTTATTACTTCAAAACGGAGGGTTGTGAACCATCCTTTCATCTCTAAAAATAATCAGCTAAACCTGATTACCTAGCCTCACTACAGATCAGATCTCGATGTTTTTCAACCCTTACTCTTGTCGCTCTATAACCCTTGACTAGTGCATAAAACTGTACACACACTGCCCTTGGCTATGCCCATATCTGATGAAAGCTTCGCTCTGGTGAGATGTCTCGGAAGAGTCGAACTGCTTTTCAATACTGGTTATAACTGCTTCCGAATATTACCCTGATGCTTGTGTTTATGTTTCGAAAATCCCCAGAATCTTCTCCAACACGTTAGTTATGTTAAGCAGATTTTGGCAGCATTCTGACTATTGTTATCCACTGTTGTACGTGCGGTAATACAAGTCAACAATATAATGATCGCATTGCATTACAAACTCGTAATACCGTTTATTTCATGTTGATACCTGTTTGGATTTTCACTTATGCGTTGTTCTCTTATTTAGACAACTGACAACCCTTTTATCTTATCCACTGTATAGATGGTGGGAATAAAAGTTCAGAAATTGTCCAGTAACAATATATTAAAACGGACTACTCGTGATTGGCACGTGTGAGATGACGATTTAGTATGAATGTTACTGTCAAAATACAAGAAAAATATAAAACATCAATGCCGACATTCGGTCGGGTGTAGATATTCAATAAAGCTAAGCAATTTCATTTTGAGCATATTCCTGTTTCGATGAGAGATACAAAAGTTTCTAATGGTGTCTAGCATATCAGACGTCGGTTGCATTTCATGAATATTTAAAATGTGACATTTGAAATTTGAGATAGCGCCTGAAAAGTCATTGGGTCATCAATTTTTTGTTCCACTTGGGTATAGATATACGTGGAATAATTTTCTAAAAATCTGTCTATCCATTTTTGAAATGTTTGCTGCATAGATTTTGTGTAATTCCTTATTGATCTAACATACAACTGAAGAAACAATATGTTATAGTATGATTAATATGTTTATGGAAGCGATATCTCCACATGTGTCAGTCGATCTATTCATCCATCTATCTATCTATCTATCTATCTATCTATCTATCTATATGAGTGAACAATGTGAATGAAACAGACTCAGGAGTAAAAGCACATGGAGACTTTATTTGTTAATTAATCAATTAATTCATAAATGAATTATTTGCATGGTATACATACTTCGGGATGGGCTCTCATCTTCAGAAGCACGTGTGTCCCTTTTAGTGATTAAAAGGTTTCTGTATAAAACAAATTTTGCATCAGATGTTTTGCTTTCGAAGCAAAAATGTAAATCAAGAATGAAAATTCCTGGGATGTCATGGTACTGAGTCTAGACTGGTCGATGTATCTATGGTGATTTGGTTGGATATTTTGTGGGAAGTAGTAGCGTCGGTTATGGGTATTTTATTGGTTGTGCTGGTTGGAGAAGTTGGGCATTCTTAAGAATTGGTTGTCATGGATATTGGGGAGCTGGGTAATGGCTTAATGTTGAACTATTTGGGTACTTGGTAAGTTGGGATTGACGCAATATCTTTAGTATTGATAAAGGTAATGGGGTCAAGTTAGAGAGGGTCCTTGTTATGTATGATCGAGTATCAGTTGGGAAATTTATGTTCTGTATCCTTAATGGGCATCGTAGATGTTCTAAAAATTCCTATGGCTTTGAATAGTAAAATTGACCATACATAGGCGTCCATAGGTATGAAGGGTAAGATAAGTTTGTAACATTAATCATATGTGGGTGGAAGTCTAGACTGTATAGGTGGTGTTGTTGTGGGGAATAAGAGTATATGTTAAGGGGGTTCAGGCCTGGGTAGAAGTGTAGTCTAAGGTGCAGGTATGAAGATAGTGAGTTAGTAAGTATAGAGAATTATATATTACTTTTACTCTTATTCAGAACAGCAATCCCACCTATACAATCTAGTCTCCCAACCACGTATAATCATTGTTAAAAACTTATATATATATATATATATATATATATATATATATATATATATATATATATATATATATATATATATATACAAGCACTGTACGAATGTAGATTATAAATCACTAGACAGTATTAGATTGAAGAGACAATTTTAAAAGCCTAAGTAGACGTTACAAATGAAATTTCATTAATTAATAAAATAAAGAAATCTCATTTGTACAGCTAATTTCGCTTACCAACTATGTAATTGTATTCCAGCCAAATATAACACAGTTTTAAAGGTAAAGATGAATGAGGTCTATTGAATATAGTCCTGTGAATTCTCTTGGCTACTTCAATTTTCTATCTTGACCTTAGCAACTTCTCTTTTGGGATTTTGCAAGAGCGAACGAGTCGATTAGCTGGTTACACTCAATATTACGGTCTGTCTCGTTTACTATACTTAGAGCAAAAATTCCTGATAGTCGCTCCTGTAAAATTGAGCTTGTAATAAAGTGTTTAATCAACTTTAGTTTGAAAATGATATCTCGGTTACTGCAGTCGTAACGAGCAGAGTTGGAAACAAAATACAAGCTGTACAAACTTCTGGAAAGCAAACAGATAATGCCGAATTTTAAAAAATAACTGATTTGGACAACTGTCAGATGAGCCTCTTAATGATAACCCCAATTATCGTTTGAAATTTAGTTATTGAGATCATCGCTGTATTCATCACTTGAAAGTGTTGATAATTGGTAAATTTCATTGTTGCCAAAACTTTGCAGATTAGGACTTTAAATGTTTTAGCAATGAACCGGAAAGATTCAAAACGCTCATATGACCGAGAAGATGAAATATCAAGTACTCTATAGAAAAACTTCCACTTTTTAAGCGATTGTCCCCGTTCACAGTCCTTCCGTCTTGGCAGCTCATCAAATTGTTTTTTTTTTCACCCGACGAATTCTCTTCTCTTGGAAGTTAGTTTCTACTCTCCATGACCGAGCCATTTGTAGACCTGGTCTTGATTTCTTCAAAACTTTCTCCAAGCCGTTTTACGTACTCGATTGTATATCTTTGGTTTGTCGCGGCATCTTGCGTGTCGGTAGACTTAGTCTCGAGATATTTACTTTTAGTTTTCGAAGACGTAAGCATTTATACGTAACTTTAGTTTACTTTTAAGTTCTGCTTCAACCTTTGCATCTTCATTCCTTGATTTCTAAATTAATTCTATAAGTACCTTTGTGACTTCATCATCTCCGGCCTTTTGACATCCGTCGTTGGACATTGACCTTCCCCTGGATTTGACCAACTTGGCCGTCGCAGAGCCAGTACTTTCTTAATTTGTCTAGTTAGCCTCCCCATCTGGTACTCTGCTGGCCTCCGTTGCACATGTGATCTCTGGGAATGCATGTCGTGAGTCGTGACGCCCAGCAGATATCTGTCATTCTTGCAACATGACCAGCCTATTGCCATTTGAGTTTTCTAATGGATTCTGTGGTGTCTCAGACTCCTGTTTTCTCCCGGATATATTGTGTCGTTTTGAGGTCTCTCAATGTGAGGTTGCATGGTTATCAGTTTGCAGGTCTGTCTCTTGGTTAGGTCCCATTTTTCGGCTGCATAAGTAACTACAGAGAGTATGCATTGGTTATATACCCTTCTTTTTATGACTAGTGGGATCTTTTTTATTTTAGAAAGTTGAGCTTGCTCCGCTGAAGATTTGGCATCCTAGAGTGATTCTCCGTTCGATTTATTCTGCTACTGAGTGTCTCATGAAGATTTGCTGTCCTTGGTAGATGTAATGGTCTACTTTGTCTAGTTCGGCGACTTCAATTTTGATTTTTGTGTTCTTTTTGTGACTTCACTGTATCTAAACCTAAGATTTGTTGAAGTTCCGTCCCTAGACGACCATAGGGTCGGACAGAATCGTTTGAAAACCCACGATTGAATGTTTTCTTCGTAAAGCAATCTCCACCTCCAAACACTTGCGTTGAGTAAACTTGTGCAAGCAGTCAATAGTGTCAAAAACATCATTGACTTATGCAGTTCTTTTTTCAACATCAGTCCCAAGAAGATTCTAATTATGAGTGTATCTTGCATATTCTTTTAGCCACAGATGAAAAAAATAGCAATAAGCGTATTAGATAAATAAAGCTTATACTCATAGAATATGTTGAAAGTTTCGATTGGCTTATTTATATGATCCATAAAAAATAAATATGTAACTAACCTTTCAACAAACAGCAAGATGAATTACATAAGTATAAATAGAGTTGCCGTGTTAAAATGATAAATATGATATTGAATGAAGTCGCTAAAACAGCATTGTTACGGCTTAACTCAAGTAAAATGTAGATATTATCTTTAAACGCATTTATTTATTTAAGTCAGTCATTCTCAACGGGAACAATATCGCCCCAGAGGGCGAAAATTGAGCTGAGGATTGGAGGAAAGATAGATTGTCAAATGCAAATAAAACATTCTTTTAAAAAGTCAAGAAATAGACGCCAAGAAACTCATTAAAAAGCGCAGAAACCTCAAACCACCACCAACGAAAAAATTGAGGAGACCAAACTGAACAAAACAATAAAAAAGAAACTAAGAGAAAACAGAAGAAGTTATATGACAGCAATCATCAAAACCACTCTTGAAAAACGCCAGGGCTTTAAGGCAATAAACAAAGCTCTCGGTACAAGACAAAAACAAATAACTAGCATATTCGAAGAAAACAAAGACATAACAACAGACATCGACAGAATTGTTGAATGCACCCAAGAATTATACCAAGAACTCTACTCTTCAAAACACGGACAACAAAACAACGAAAAAGATACACAAGACGCAGACAATCAGTTCGAGGACATCCCAGAAGTTACACTATGGGAGGTAGAACAAGCCATTAGACTAACTATAGATGGAAAAGCCCCTGGACCAGATATCACAATCGATCTACTCAAAAAAGCTGGTAAGATAGTCAATAAAAAAATAGCTATTCTATTCAACTCGTATCTAAAACAGAGTAAAGTCCCGGAAGACTAGAACACGGCAATTATAATGCTTCTACATACAAAAGAAAACCCGAAAAACCTCAACAACTCCGGACCTACTCAACTGCATCTCCAAACTTTTCACAAAAATCTCCACCAACCAGATCACTAAAACACAAGTTGAAAACCAACCACGGGAACAGGCTGGCTATAGAAGAAACTATTCCATCATGGACCATCTCAATTCAATAAATTAGCTTAAAGAGAAAGCAGCAGAATACAAAATGTCACTCGCTGTAGCATTTATAGACTTCAAGGAGGCTTTCGACTCAATAGAAATTCCTATGCTCATGAAGGCCATCACTCTTTAAGGTGTAGACCATGTATACGTCAGAGTACTGCAATGTATATACAGTCACAGCAACTAGTTTATCAGGCTACATAAAAACTCTGAACCTTTCCAGCTCCAAAAAAGATTAAGACAAGATGATACCAGCTCATCCAAAACTCTTCACAGCCTGCCTCAAGATGATCTTCCGAAACCTGGACTGGGAGAATAGAGGAATCAAAATAGACGGCAAATATCTGAGTAACCTAAGATTTACAGACCACAATGTCCTTTTCGCAGAGAACCTACATGAGCTCCAACTGAAGCTAGATGAATTAATCAAAGAAAGAAAGAAAGTCGGCCTACACATGAACTTTAGTAAAAAGAAGGCCATGTTCATCAATCACATCGAGAATAAGAGCACAACCGTCAAAATCGAAGATGCAAAACCGGAGAAAGTAGGCCATTACATCCACCTACGACAACAAATCTCCTTGAGACCCTCAAAAGAAGAAGAAATCAAGCGAAGAATCACACTAGGATGGCAAGCCTTTGGCAGAGCGAGCTCAACCTTCAAAAACAAGACGACCCCATTAATCCTAAAAAAGAAGAGTATTCAAACAATGCATCCTCCCAATAGTCAGTTATGGAGCTGAAGCATAGAACCTAACCAAGAAACAGGCTTGCAAACTGAGAAACATGCAACGCGCCCATGAGAGAATCATGCTCAACTTCACATGGAGAGATCACAAGACAGCACAGTATATAAGGAAGAAAACGGAAGTCTGAGACATCATAGAATCCATAAGAAAACTTAAATGACAGTAGGCAGGTCATGTTTAAAGAATGTCAGACAACCGATGGACATCACGACTCACAACATGGACCCCCAGAGATCACACGCGCAACTGATCCCAGCAGAATAGAAGATGGAGAGACGAACTGGACAAATTCAGAGAATACTGGCCCTGCGACGCCCACGAAAGAGAGATGTTGCGAATCCTGGGGAAAGTTTTTGTTCAATGACGGACAATAAAAGACTGATGGTGATGATGATGATGGTGGTGGTGATGATGATGATGGTGGTGGTGATGATGATGATACCCACTTGTTGAATTACAAAATATATATTTTAAAATGTTTTATTTAATAATTCCTGTTACCGTTACCGTCTTATTTCACTATGCAGTCGCACGTAAGTAGTTTGCTTCTAATATCCGCAATAAACAATTTATATCTTTATTTATCTATTATTATTATTATTATTATTATTATTATCATTATTATTATTATCATTATCATTATTATTATTATTATTATTATTATTATTATTATTATTATTATTACTTAGTCCAAATAAGGCACTAATGAAATGTTCCTTTTGGGAGATGTACACTCAAGCTACTTGATCTGAGTATTTATTTGGCTAAAGGCATTAGATGATGGAGAGCAGTCATTCTCAATGGGGACAAAATCGCCCCCGAAGGAGTGATAGTTGAGCTGGGGAGCAATAAATTTCGATTTAAATTTTTCTGCTAATAGAGACTGAAAATATTTTCGATTTTATTGCTTTATTATTCTCCCTCCAGCTATACTCAGTTATGTTGCACCTTCCGAGCTCAGGCCAACCCACTGTTGCTTGGTCCGAATAATTCACGCACCACCTCTCTTTTTCTCTCATTCTCTGTCTCTGTCTCTATCTCTTTATCTCTCTCTCTCTCTCTCTCTATATATATATATATATATATATATATATATATATGATACGAGATTGTATTTTACATTGGATTTATTTCAGACTATTAGTTTCTTGCGAACGACTAAAGGTGGTCTACAGTCGTTAGATGAAATTCAATCCTGTTTACAACTATTGTGACTGTTCACACTTTGAGACCATATTGATTAAGAACCTCATCTTTATGACAGCCCTATCTACAAAGCTATTGTGCACTATGCTTATACAAATTGCAACATTATATATAAATGTATGGTCTAGAAAGTTTTACAGCTTTAAACATTGAATATCAAAAAACTTTTTCAAAAGATCTTTTTAGTGTCACCTCAGTCATCCATTTCCCAATATTTGTCAATGCAATTTATGACATCTTCCAAAGTGTCTCTGTCTTTGTTTCTCTTACACTTAGTTATTATTATACAATGTTAGTTATTATTATATAATATTAATTATTATTATTCAATGTAAAAATTATCTCTTGTACATTTATAAACTTAAAACCTGTCAGACTGTCTGTTCCACTTCGTAGGCCACAAATTTCGCTTGATGGAGGGCGTAGAATGAGCGATGTTTTTCAAGTTTTACTGTTGGACTTTATTTACGATGAAACTATGATGGTAGACGTTGACTTTTCGTCCGACGTAACCCGAAGTTAATTTTGCATCTAGGAAACTGGAATTTGTTCGAGGGCTATGTGAGATTGAAATTGTGCATAGGAACATATCTTTCCAAAGCGAACGTCATGGGTCATGGTAGGTTGAACTTTAAGGCCATTCGAAGTCAACAGGGGTCATTTCAAATTTACAAAGAAATAAAATTTTCCTCCAAAATTCACAAAAAAAAAAACAAAGCTTGTTTTGATTTTCACTTTTTTAAAGTATCATTTTACATTATTATTCTCAGCAATTTGACGACACAGTAGAGAAATATATTCTCTGATGTATTATTCTTACTCAACACAAACCACTGTGCCAGAAATTGGTTTACTTGAGTGAGAACGTGGACACTTTAGATGATATTTCAGTACCTTTTTCTTATTTTTTTCTCATATCAGGTATTGTGCGCCCTGTGATAGCCCGTTAACTCTCCCGGGCAAAAAAATACGTAAATATTCGTTTTAGTCAAATATTTGAGAAAAATTTGAAATAAAAAAAATTTGCACCTAATTTTTTATGCTTTCAATCTGCGAGACCTTTGTTTCCTCCGGTTATTTGTCACTTTTGAGAAGAAAAAATTTTCAGGAGGGGACTTCTATTTACAATGTAAAAACGATGATAAATTTGACATGGGATGTGCACAAATAATCAATCAAGTCTAACACTTTTTTTTAGGAAATCTTTATAAAATGTAATTTGTTCTCCTGTGTTGACATATTTCAAGTTATTATCCCCCGAGCAACGCCAAGTATACCAGCTAGTACATATATATATATATATATATATATATATATATATATATATATATCAATCATTGTGTCATCCACTGACAGCTCTTTCGTTGTATTACAACTCTTCAGTGTGGCTATAGACAATACGTCATCCCATCAAGTACCACGAGGCAGGATTGAAACCTTTGATTCTGACCCAGAGGCCATTATCCTACCTCTACGCAAGGGAAATGGACGGTCTGTAAGGCTGAATCTAAGTGATCTATTTATTTAGCATAAATTCCCCATCCACTTGAGTGCTCTATTCCTATGGAAGAGCATTGCATGATATATATATATACATATATATATATATATATATATATATATATATATATATATATATAGTTCCAGTAAGTAAACAGCTCATTTCCATCCGGAATGTCATTGAAAATCATAAAAGAAAGAGCGTAGGCATTTTTTTTCTTTATCGATGTTTGGTCTTGTTGTTGCAAGTCATAGAATGGCAAGAGATTGTGTAACGACTGCTACAAACACACATCAAATCTAGAATAGTGTGAATAAAATGAATACAAACGACTATCATACAAAACACAAACGTTTGATCGTACAATATTGTATCCTGTCTTCTCTCAAGCGACATAAAAATGTTTTTGTTTTTTTCAAAAGACATAGATAATGTACACAATACGCGGAGGGATTCATGTCATTAACGTAAAATGCACGGAAAGTATTCTATCACATGCACGGATATCAATCCGTCTCGGCTTGGTTTTTAACTGAACTAGTAGCCAACTTGCCTCTGTTGTCAGACGTCTATGCGTTTTAGTTCATGTGTTTTAGTAAATGACTAAACATCGAAATTATAACAATACCGACGACAAATCTTGTAGGTTAATCTAATATTCGTTATCGGAGAGTATCTTTTCCGAAATTACGTTCATGCTTTATATAATAAATGAATTTATAGAATTTATATTTTATCATTTAATTTATATATTAACGGTCACTGTATCCATATGTATTTACGTAATTCCACGCGGCCACGAATAACTCTCTCTTCCTCTCTCTCTCTCTCTCTCTCTCTCTCTCTATATATATATATATATATATATATATATATATATATATATATATATATATATATGTATATAGCAGCAACAGCCGTTATATGTCCACTGCTGGACAAAGGCCTTACTCACCACCTTCCATGACAACTGTGATTGCACTTATCTCTACCATGTTCTACGGGCAAACTTTTCTCTCTCGTCTCTCTTTCTTGTGTCTTTTCTTTTCCAACTACATTTATTGATCCACTGACACCAATCAGTTTACCTTATGCTACATATTGTCCTTTCTTCTCGCTATGCACCCTGTCCATCTCCATTTTTGTTGCTTAATTACTTGTAGGGTATCCTTCACACTTTTCAAGGTTTTATCCTAACATCGCTCTTTCCATTGCCCTCAGTGCTATTCTGAGTTTGTTTTCCAGTGGTTTTGTAATTGGTTTTGCGCTGCTGCGCCATAGCTGGTATCATGCATTGATTATGTAGTCTACGTTATGAGCATATTGGCAATTTACTTTTCAGTGTATCTCTATTTATCGCAAATGCTTTTCATCAAATCGTTATTGACCATCTTATTCTATTTACATGGTCTTTCTTTGGCTTTAACACCCATCCTCGATATATCACTTAACTTCCTTGAAAAATTCACTGTCTATCCTTATAGTATTTTCCTGGACTATTTCAATGTCTTTGTCTTTTGTCTTTGTTTTGTTTATCATATATATATATATATATATAGAGAGAGAGAGAGATATGAAAACCTGACAAACTCTGTCTATTTAATTATTTGTTTTTCGAAGTTTTAAAGAAAATAGTTGCAAAGTTGGTAGTTCTAGTCATTTCGACAATCATCGGTCATTATATATATATATATATATATATATATATATATATATATATATGTAATGCTTAGAAATAACTCCCCTCTCTCTCTCTCTCTCTCTCTCTATATATATATATATATATATATATATATATATATATAGAGAGAGAGAGAGAGAGAGAGAGAGAGAGAAAGAGAGTGAGGGGGAGTGGGGAGAGAGAGCGGGGGAGGGAGTTATTTTTAAGCATTTGTTTCCTCATGGAACCATTGGTTTAAGCAATAAAGAAATTAATTTCTAAAAGTACTTTTTTATTTTTGTTATGATTGATAATAACCAATCAATAAATGGCTGGCGAGTTGAAACAAACGAGAGAAGGCGTCACTTCAACGAGAATCTAAAATGATTCAAATGGTGAGAACGTTTACACTTTAACTCGAGATTTTCCAGTTCCGTTCGGCCTTTGATGCTTTTTGAACTTCACTCAAAATGAAAAAAAACAAAAACATCTATAGACACTTACATGGCTATACTCATAAAATACAGAGATATACCGTACTTTACATAAGTATTTAGACAAACAGACGTTTTGTTTCTAATCTCTCTGTTTCGAGAATAAAAATCAGGAACATTAAGTCAGAAGAACTAAATATTTTAAGATTAACCAAACAAGGTATGCATCTGCTCATGCTTAGTGAATCAGACTGCTAAATTTCTGGAAAATGTTTTTTTTTCATTAAATCAAATTATCTATAGTTTGGTTTTCCTATTCTTCTATTAAAAAAATGAACACTTATTGCTATTTGGAAGAGTTTCCAAACTTGAATTTCAACTCAGGTCCTCTCTGTTAAAAATCTGTTATCTTGGACAATGAAAAACGGATCTTTGTTTGTTCAAATACCAATGAGCAGTACCGTAAAGGAAGTGATTCTGATGAGTATTTGAACAGATTGTTTTTATTTATTAGCATTGCTACTAGTAAATTTTCTTCCACATCATCCAAACCCTATCCCCATTTTGATCCCTGAGACTGGAAAAGCACGTGCCCCTATTCTCCCTCTTGAAGGTATCGTAGTGATCCAATCTTTTTTCTGCAATTATACCTGAAATATCAAGAGAATCAGAGGATATGAAAACCAGGAATTTGTCTAGTTCTCCCATCAAGATTTTGGAAACGAAATTTTGGTTAAGTTGCAGAAAAGTCATACTTAACGGGTTCATTATTTGATTAAACAGCTGGTTATTTCTTTTGTCTATAAATTAAAGAAAAAAAACAAAACATCTACCTGTGAGTAACAGGCTGATTTGTGATTACTTACATAATGTTAAACTCCAAAACTGGGGTTGACTTTAATTTTCTACCGTAACAGGAACAAGAACAAGAACAATCCTCGTAAAAATTGGAATGTAAGCTAATACGTAAAATTTGCATTCACCTACCATGCCAGGAGGCTGTCATACTGACTGAGCTAAATTGATAAGTCTTAGATATCAACGAAAATTCATACAGATACGCACGAGCTAATTTCATTCTCATATATATATATATATATATATATATATATATATATATATATATATATATATATATATATATATATATATATTTATATTTATGTTTTATTGTATACAGTACAAAAATTGCAGTAATCATATTCAGTCGGATTAGATGTTGGAATGAATGTTGACCCTGAAGCAGTCAGTCTTAACTGATATAACTCTCAATTCAGCAACACTTGCTAATGAGGACTGCTGATATAAATTGTCATTTTTCAAAATTCACGTTTTGATCACTTTTTAGATTACTTTTGTTGAAAATCTCAATTAAGATTTAGGAATTTCTTTTAGTAAGTGGATCGACAATTTTCTCGAAATATTTTTCACAAATATGATCTCCCTAGCTTACTTCGATCTAAGTCTACCGATCCTCCCTCCCCCTCTCTCTCTCTCTCTCTCTCTCACACACACACACAGATACATACACACACGTACATACATATTAATCTATATCATAGATGTCTACCTTCTGAAACAATGTGAAACTATCACCTGATTCTATCTAATTACGATTCTAGCAATTTTTATGCTGTAACGTGGGATTAACCGATGACAATTTCATCCAATGTTATGAAAAGAACACGTGATTATAATTTCTCCCGGTATTTATGTCCTCCTCCTGAGCGGTGTTGCTATGGCAACGAGTCGCTTTCGATAACCAATTGATGGCTTTAGATGGAGAAAGAGGCCGACAATCAGGCAGCAACAGTAGAGAACGCATTGAGATAAAAATGGACTCGAGTGCACCGTGAAAATGATTGATTTGTTGTTTTGGGTTCATGACTTCCAATATGCTATGTCAGTTCTCTTTTGGAGATTGATATTTGCTTATAGAAGAGGAAACTTGCACAGCATCATTTTCATTCTCTTTTCTTATTCCATAGTCATGTGCATGTGACACGACAAAAGAAATGATCTTTAGCTTGAGACTTATGTCTTCTCGACAGACACGATAGAAAAATTACACAAATGATTGGGAACCTCAGTTTTGTCATTTTCAAATAACGTGTGTCCAATCCATTTGGTTGATTTAGAGCGACAATGGAAATATCGACAAGACGATGTCCGGAGAGGAAAGGTAATGGAAAGAAGGGTAGACAAAAGAAAGAGAAAAAGAGAGATAGGAAGTGAGAAATTGAATGCAGAAAAGAAATAGAAACAAATTTTCCCGTTGTTGATAATATCTAATCACAGTGCTCAATATTTATCAAAGTCCATAGAACTATTATTATGTAAAATAAGATTTACAGGGCGAATGTCGACATTTCGTGACAAACGAAAAAGACAATAAGAATAGAGGGTGATGCTTCAGAAGAATATACATATTTATGTAGGTCAGCCAATAAAGTAAGAAAGACACCACGGAAGCGAAATAAAACGACGCATAACGATTGGCTGGAAAGCATTTAGTATGAATATAGACATATTGGAAATCTGCTTGCCTACTATGGAAACTAGCAAAACGAACTGAGAATTAACTTTCAATCGTACAGAGAGCCATGGAAAGAGCAATGCTAGAGATAACTTTGAGCGATAAAAGAAAAGATCCACATGGATCTGAAGGCGGACTAGGGTGAAGGGTATAAAAAAAATAATTGCACGGAAATAATTACGGAAAGAGATTGGAAAGGCCTTTGTCCAGTAGTGGACTTATAATGGCTGCTCATATACATATCATATATATATATATATATATATATATATATATGTGTGTGTGTGTGTGTGTGTGTGTGTGTGCGTTTAAGTGTGTATGTGCGTTAGCGCCTCTGTATATGTTTGTGTACGTCTCTGTGTGTATGTCAAGAACAGAAGCAAACGTATTTCATTGAAAGATCTGGCCAATTGCCAGGTAGATGCAGGTATGAAAACATGAGCGTTTAACGAGCCAAGCGAGCGAGAGAGCGAGGAAGCGAGATAGAGAAAGAGAGAGAGAGATAGAGAGAGAGAGAGTAGAAAGAGAGAAAGAAAGAAGAGCCATTCGCGCCGTTGAAAGGCATCGTCATTATCTCGGCAAAACGATAAACATATGGTGGCCAGCTAAAAGCACATGACTCTTACAGCGAATTCGCATCCATGTGTTTTGTGAATATATTTAGCTGTGTATAAATATTCAGAGGAAGATAAAGTGTTTGTTTTACACGCTGTATTTTAATTTCGCTTCCTAATTTTCAACAAAGCACATCCAAAATACCAACAGTTTTAAACCTCACGTATTGCTCAATCTGCGCAAGCGCACATCCAACTACAGAAACCGCGCGTCTCTTCACGCGCACCAACACACATCTGTAAATTCATATTTCTGTTCACTTGTGTCTGTGTGTTTTAGTGTATATAAGTATCATCTTGTGAGTTCCAGTATTAGATATATAAGAAAGTAGAAGGATGACAATTTATACATATGTCTGTATGTTATGCAATCATACATCCATAAGTATTTTTCACACTGGAGAAAAACGTTACTATATTTATATATACATTATATATTCATATACACACTTGCATACACATGAATTCAGTTATATTAGTTAGTTTCGCATGAAAACAAAAAACATCAACTTTTTACAGTGAAAATATAAAAGTCTACTTCGGAGTGGATTTATCAAATAGTAATTAAAATTTGAGGAAATATTAATAAGACGAATTTAATATTTCGATGTCATGTCATCATCATCATCGATTGCAGCAGCAGCAGTAGCCGTTACGAGTTCATTGACAAAGGCCGTTCCAATCACCTTTCATGACGAGCATGATTGCACTAATCTCTGCCATGTCTTATCAGCAAACTTGTCAATCTCGGCTCTCCATTTTGTCACTTTTGGCAATTTGCTCCTTCTATTGTTCTCTCTTCTCGTTATGTTCCCTGCCAATCTCCATTTTTGCTGCTCAATCACTTCTACGATATCCTTAACCTTGGTCCTCCTTCGTTCCATTTTCTATCTCGAAGATTTATCCCAACATTCCTCTTTCCATTACACTCGGTGCTATTCTGATTCTGTTTCAAGGTAAGTACCATTTCAATCGACACAACTTTGCCAACGATTCGGTCGTGAATCTATTCCATCACAAAAAAAAATGGTGTTACGGGAGTCGACAAACTGCCAGAAGGCATTTTTAACCGTATTGGTGTGCACCTGCTAACCTGTATATGCATATAATAGAATGAACAATGGGGCTGTTGCAGTTTTATCTCAATGGTAAGAGCAACGCAACTTTGAAGCAATTACCCTATCGGTCGCAGGGTCGATTCATGCAGCAGCCTCATCTCCTTTTATTGTTTATTCAATTTACGTTATCAAGGCCAAATGATACATTCATCCTATAAAAATGGGAGATTATTCCAAATAGAGTTTCTATGTAATATAACTCAATTTATGATCATTCTGTCGGACAATATATCCATCTCCTAAAAATATAAGTGTCCACGTTGAAAGAAACAAATAGAGCAGATGTAGACCGTGGATAAGCAAAATAGGCAGCTAAGCCAGGTTGACCAATAACTGTAAAGGGTGGGTCTATGTCCACCACCACCCAGGTAAGCGGAGTTGAAATTTCCGAATGTGTATATAAGGTTAAAAAGAATATCCCCCAAATGTTCATTTGAAAATCTGTTCTAAGTGAAACAGAATGTACAATCTACAATGAATCAATGAAAAAAAATCTCTACTCATTTATAACTGCAAATAGAGTTAATGAATTAATTAGATAATAAGGAAAAGATTCCAGGTACATTAGTCTCTCATGTTAACTGGAATTTTTTTTTCAATATTATTTATTTATTTCATACATATATACATTCTTTAGAATATTTTGAGTGTTTCATATAAACTCCTAAGGCTGATTTCTGCACTACAAGCATTTTCTTTTGTGCTATCCAAATTGTGGTAGAGTTACTCTCATTGTTTTCATCAAAGAGAACCATGCAATAACATTTGGAAAGATTTGCATCTATATAAACGGATCTAATCTAAGAACTCATAAAGAGTTAATGTTTCTTTTGATTAAACATCAATAACACTTTGATATGAAGCAGGAACGGAGGGAGGTAGCGAAACAGAGCTTTTTAAAATCCATTTAGAAAACTCTAATTCACTTTTGTGATGGTCCACAAATCATTACCCCACAAATGATACATATCAAATCAAGTTCGCTAGCGCAGGATAGGGTGGAAAAGGGAAAGTAAAAGAACCCCCACGGTGTTTCAGTTGGGGGGGGGATAAAGAGGGAATTGTTTCTACAAATCAATACGGAAACAATCAATTAGGAGGTGAAATGGTCGTGTGGTCGGTTGTTTGATTTGCTACGCAGTTATTTCCGGTGCCGAACGAAATGTTTTCAAATAGATTGTTTTTACAATTATTACCTTCGTTCAGACAAGCACACACACATAAATACACTCACAAATACTCATGCATATACACACTCACACACACACATATATATATGTATATATATATATATACAATTGATTTACTACACAAACACGTTAATGTTTCTGCCCTTTTGGGGCGTCTTAGGCAAATGATTCAATTTATTTGATTTCATATCGAGGACGTTATTGGAATGTGTCTATTTTTTGAGTGGAAACCTCCGCCTTATTCCAATTATATTCATTTTCTTTTTTTCCTGGTTTAGGGGTTGATTTCTGTGATTTTTTACTTTGGTATATACGTATATAAATATCTATACCTACGTCCGCTGAAAAGAGAGATGAGTGATTTAAATACACTATCTTGGTCTCCTGACCGAAGGCGCTCTTAGTCGGTAGAATTGTATCATTTTTTTTCATTCACATATGTGTGTGTGTGTGTGTGTGTGTGTGTGTGTGTGTGTGGATGGTCCAAGCATTATGACAAGCAATGTGTGACATGAACTGTCTGGCAACAGCGCATGTCAGATTAAGATGTGTATAAGCAGGTAAGCCAGTCACAAATATTTTATTTTCATGTATTGAATGCTGCAGTCATAGGCAAGAAAGAAAATTTGAGTAGCTTTTATAAAAGCCATATTGTTATGGCCAGAATATTGTTAGAGCATGTCTAAGACTACGTCGCTGGTAGGGTGCTCACTTTCAGTTGTGGCGAGTATCTATCAACAGAGGATGGAAAAATCACCGACCCCCGACAAGGCAGCCAATATATTGCCGATACAATAAGTGAGCAGGGTTTTCCTGACAAGTGCGAGCCAAAAGAAAGGCTCCCATGGCTCAAATTGAAGCGTTCAGTTTGGAAGTATGATAAAGTCATGTGGTTAAATTTGAGCTTTTGGGGCTGTTTACTTTCGAAGCCCAACAAGTAGAGGGGCTGTCGTATTGAGGCAAACAGGGGCATCAATGAATGAATTACATCCCTTGCTTCTTGTTGGGTAGAGATCATTAAAAAAAGTTTGAAATTTCAAAAAATCAAGCGTGAATCCAGCAGGGCGAAAAATAGGGATCAATTTACACTGCAAATTGATTCCTACGAAAAAGCCATGTCGAGGGAATTTTTCAAAAAAAATGTTTTTTTCTTGACATATTAAGGGGTAAAGGACAATGGTGTGACCTGTATGTGCAATACATACATAACCAGCCAGACACACCAACTTGAAAACTGAAGAGACCTATGTTTACAGTTTTAATGACAGTTTTGGTTGACATTTTCTAATAATATTATATACGCACACATACACACTTGTACGTACATGTGCGTGTGTATGTGTGTGTGTAAAATTTTGCAGAACTTGACCTTTTCTCTTCCAAACTTTCTGGAGAAATATGTTGATAATTGGCAAGGAATTTGCTTTTGGGGACTTTATTTTTAGGATTTGTAAACTGAATGGTGTTGTTGAAGGGAAACTCGCAATTTTTGTGCTGACTAAAGCTATTAATATGACCGTACATTTAAGTTAATAATAATTGTTTCGCATTCATTTTGAGGAAACATCTGGTTTTTAGACTTATCTTGGTGATTTTGTTTTGCTCAGTTAGATTTATGCCGGGTTTTTGATCAACACACGTGTTGCTAGTTTATAGCATTTGCTATCATATTTGGTGGCACATTTGAGATTCTGTTTTCACTTCAGTGCTAATTTTGTTTCTTCTTTTTTAATTAATTTAGGCCGCTATTTCTTTCTTTGTCAATCGATCCTCCCCTCTCTGTCTCTCCCTCCACACACACACACTCACACACATACACACACACACTCACACACACTCGCATGCACACACACACATACGCACACACACACGCACACGCACACACACACACACACATATATATATATATATATATATATATATATATATATATATATATATATATATATATATATATATATATAGTCTAGAAAACTTTAAGCACTAAATATATAGAAATAGTTTTTCAAAAACATTTTGAGTTATTTCTTAATATCTATAAAGTAATTTACATAATTTCCGTTATTGTTTTTTCATGTTTTACAAGGATATTATGGAACTATAAGTGCATTTTTCCTAGTTGGGACCATAAGTTATATATATATATATATATATATATATATATATATATATATATATATATATATATATATATATATATATTTATATACTAAATGATACATTGATCTTACCTTTATCTCAAATACACGTTTGTAAATAATGAGGTGTAACCTGTAAGATAATGGTATTATCAATTATGCTAGATTGGTAGTCATGACTCTATTTCATATTAATATAGTCGTAGATTTTGTCGAAGATGACGTGATAATGTTGATATAGAATCACAAGTATTCGAGGTGGCATGATGCAATAATCTAATATTCTTGTTCGTAAAGTCTTAAATATATTAATGAAGATATTGACAATCTAACCCTCAGCTGTTAGAAAATCATGTTCAAGATAGAATAACACTAAATCAAAATAAACTACATCTATCGAAAACTTGACGAGTTCTTACTGTAGCTGTGTTGTGAGTGAAACACATCGATATACAGGCATAAACATGATTGGTCTTGTGACATTCAACAATAGACAGGCCAATTGCATACTGGACAAAAGAATCTATGCAATACATTTACTATTACAAAAGATCAACATTAAATCACACAGTATTTTTTCGGATGCAGACGCTAACTGAACAAAGAAAACGCAACTGGTTTTCTGTTTTCTTTTTAGTCGAGTTAAGATAAAAGTTACCAAGGATAGCGTACTTCAATCTTATAATCCACATAAAAGTCTCTCCGTTCATTTGTCTATCAGTCTATATTTATGTAGTTGCTTACCACAATAACTCTATGACACGAATCGATGAAAATTTCTGTGGGTACGGATTAGATCCCATACAAGTGTTTTTAGCAAATTAGATTTTGAAAACTACCCATTAAAACATAATTTTAAGAGTTTTCAATTCGATGATCGTTATGGGGGTCTATTTACATGATTATTCAATAATGTTTCTTAAATATCTCATACCGCGATGTTCATTGGTTGTACATGAATACTTGGAATAGTGTTTTGATTAATGAGCGTTTTGACCTAAAACGGTTAAGATACATTTTTCTAAAACACAAAATTTTGGGATCGAAATTTATGTCAATCACATGAAGAGAACTTATATTTTTCACTTTTTGGGGTCGAAATCAATTAAAAAATCTTTCAATTTCATTTTGTATTGTCAAAATCTGGGGACATTTTTTTTTCACTTTCTAGAAGTCGAAATCGGAGAAAGAGATTTTTCTCATTCTCTTCTTTTTCACTTTTAGGGGTCAAAATCGAAAAGTATTTTTTATTTTCACTTTTACCTGTCAAAATCCAGGGAATTCTCTTTTATCGTGGGGAAGATTTATTTTCACTTGTAAAGGTCTAAATCAAAAGGATTTTTGCTTTACTTTTAGGGATAAAAATTGAGCGAGAAGATATTTATCTGTGTTTTAGGTTCAAAATCGTGTGGAAGAATCGATTTGGACCTTTAAAGGAGGATAACTCTTTTAAAGGTCCAAATCGATGGGATTTTTCACTATTAGGGGTCAAAATCAAAGTGTAATTTTCTTTTTTTACTTGTAGAAGTTGAAATAAAGGGAAATATTTATTTTACTTTTTGGTGTCAAAATCGACGATGAAGACATTTTTTCATCCTTACAAAGTTGGAAAAACAAGGGATTTTTTCACTTTTAGAGGTCAAAATTGTGAGCTCATTTTTTTCCTTACTTTTAGGTGTCATAATCTTAGGAAAGTTTTTTTCAACGTTAGGGCTCAAAATTGAGGCGAATAATTATTTTTTTCAATCTTGGAGGTGGAAATTATAATTTTTTCTACTATTAGGCAAAAAATGTCAAGGGGGTCAAAATAAAAGGGTAATATTTTTTTATTATTAGAGGTCAAAAACCAGATATTTTTTCTTTACTTTGGGGAGTCAAAATTGGGTGGGGGTCAATACTAAAAATCGAAATTTAAGGATTTTTTTCCCCACTCGAACAGGTTTTTCTTCCAACTTTTAGAAGTCCAAAAGGAAGAGGAAGATTTTTTTCATTTTTAGGGGCCGAAATTGAGGGGAAGATTTTTGTTTACTATTGTGACACAAAAAATCAGAGGCAAACTTTCATGTCTTACTTTTGAAAGCCAAATTTGAGGCAGACAATTTTTTTTCCATTTTTAGGGGTCAAAATCGAGCGGTAATGTTTTTTTTTTTAACTTTTAGGAGTCGGAATCCATGTGAAACTTCTTTCTAATTCTGTGAGTCAATATCGAAAGGAGATATTTTTTTTCAATTTTCTTATTTCCCTACAGATTTTATTTTTATCAAAAAAGTCGGGGGGGGAAGATTTTTTTCCTATTTTTGGGGAAAACCGAAGAGGAACTTTCATTTTTCACTTTTGGGGGTCAAAAAAAGTTTTTTACTTTTATTTTCTGGGAGTAAAATCCAGAGGCAAGTTCTTTTCAACTTAATGATCAAAATCGAGGGAAAGATTATTTTACAGTTTTGGGGGCAAAATATACGGGGAACTTTCAATTTTTGTCTCTTGGGTGTCAAAGTCGGTGGGAACGTTTATATTCATTTTTAAAATTTGAAACCAAGTGGAAATTTTCTGGTTACTTTTGGGGGTCAAAATCCAGGTTAGGAATTTTATTCATTTTCAACGGTCAAAATCGAGAGGGAACGTTTACTTTCGTTTTGAGGGGTCAAAGTAAAGGGACCTTTTTTATTTTTTAGAGGTTGAAATTTCCTCTCATCGAGGAGAAAATCATCTTTCACTTTCACTGTTCGACATCGAGACGGAGGTTTTTCCCCATTCATAAATCGAGAGCGAATTGAAGGGCGAACCGTCCCCCATTTAACATCAAGCTCCCCCCTTTTCAACATCAACTTCCAAACACCGTTTTTACTATTTGCCCAATTCTTTAACATTAGAACCTCTTTTTAACATTTTCCTGTTTTTATCCTTTTCCTTCACATTACACCCCATTTTTCACATTATACCTCTCCTATTAAGCTTCCTACTTGTTTAACATAAGATCCCCCTAATTTTACATCAGTCACCCCCTCTTTTTGGAGATTAGCCTCACTTTTTTCAAATCTAAAATTAACGCCTTACTTTTAAAACTTTGACCCCCACCCATCAGTTTTTTTTTATATTAATTCCCTTTTTTTACATTCGCCCGACCCTTTTTTCATATTAGACAAACCTCCTTTTTTACATTAGCACCCCACGCTTCCAACATTTTCTTCCCTTTTTTTCTAACAGTGTAAAGAGTGGTTTTGAATGAATTTTAAAAACAAATTAAGTTGAACGGTATCTGATTTCCATCTATTTCTCTTTTTATTTTTATTTTTTTTCAATAGCAATTTATTCTGCCCGTTAGGGAAGCAATTTACTGTGGTACATTTGCTACCTTCAAATAGCTTTTAGTGACAGCTGAATAGCGTCCTGAAACCAAATGCAGTTTACCAATCAATCTTGCCCAGTCAGGCATATGGGCTGGGACTGTACTAATATGAAAATTGATAATTGAACTTACTCTCCTATTAAAAAAAATGTCATGTGCAACAAACATGTCTAGGACAAAGACAGAAAAATCCAAATCGAAAACGTAGACCTGAAAAAAGTAGACCACTACATCTACCCTAGGACAACGAATCTCCATGAGATCCTCAAAAGAAGAAGAAATCCAGCGAAGAATCACTCTATGATGGCAAGCTTCCAGTAATGCAAGCTCAACTTTTGAGAACAAGAACATCCCATTAGTTTTAAAGGGTCTACAACTGATGCACCCTCCCGATAGTCATCTATGGAGCTGAAACACGAAACCTATCAAAAAAATTGACCCTGAAACTGAGAACTATCCAACGTTCACATGAAAGAATCATGTTCTACAACACATGGAGAGATCACAGAACAGCGCAGTATATTGAAGAAAACACAGGAGGCAGGGATATCATAGATTCAATTTAGAAACTCAAGTGTCAATGGGCTGGTCATGTTGATGAACACGACGACTCACAACGTGGATCTCCAAACGCCCATGATTGAGAGTTCTAGCTAGAGAATACTGGGAAGGTCTATGTCAAACAGACGCTAAAATGATGATGTTGATGATGTTGTTGATGATGATTATTATATCCTTCAATGAATTATTTTTTATAGCATTGAGTGATATAGAGGAAACAATCTTTTCCCGGGGAGCATTCCATGGTTTGTTCACGAGTGCGAAAGAAATTCCTTCTTATTTCAGTGGATGTCTTTAGCTGGAGTTTTTTTTCTTTTTTTTTTTACTATGTCCACGATTTTTTGTAGATATTGATTCAGTAAATATGCGTTCGTCTGGACAAGAAGAGCAATGATAGTTTTGGTCTAAGATGTGGATGCTATTTTGAATTCAGTAGACCTCCAATAGATCAGCATGATTTTGATGAAATTGTTTCTTGCTTGAGATTACTCAGCCTCTCCGTGTATGACAAGTAAATTTTGGAAACAATCAGGTAGCTATTTATTGGGCTCTTTCAATTGCATCAATGTTGTTTCTCTGGTGAAGCGATCAGATGCATGTTGCAAACTCCAGATGTAGATGGACATTGGCTGTATAAAGGAGTACCAAGTTTTGTTCATCTATGTATTTAGAAAACATCTTTCAAGAACTAATTTTGACAAACATCAAGACGGGATAATAACCAAGAGGCAAAGTATGAACGTCGCCTTATTTCCAAGGCCGTTGAGTAATTAAGACGGGATCAATTAGTTGAATAACGGCTAAAGTCACACTAGCCTACCTATCCACCTAGGGGTTTAACTTGAAGCTTACAGAAATATACTGGCGACTGGAGACTGAAGTTCCATCTGATATGTCGAGATAATGATGTTCTCGTTATCAAAATGTACCCAGAAGAAAATTGTATTGTGAGTCTCTTCTTTGCTTAGAATCCCTGACTGACTGGGTTTGGTCTACTTTTCCAAGATATCAAAGTTCGTGAGAACAAAAGAAAGACTTTCAGAAATTGTTTCGTTGTTTTTTCAATGCCCAGAGATTCAAGATGTACATATATGTATACATGTACAATCGTACATGATTAATGTATATGTTTCTCTGCATCTATGCGTTAATCTATTTATAAAAAAAAGACAATTCACTGAACTATACTGGGCTTAGAAAGACGTCAGAAGAACATTTTATCTGGATAGTTCTAAAATTAATCTTTTATTTTCCGTAATGCTAGAACGTCTCGTCTTATGAGGTGCGGTATGACCGTTTCTATTTCTCTGTCCGTAACAATGGATTCTTCCACTTGAATATCTTCTACCCACCATAAGGAACAAGGGACTCTTCCACTGAAGCGAGTTTGGTGGTTTGTTTTCTAAATAATTCATCTGCTAGACAAATATATTTGTGAATTTTTTCCCGGGGAATAACTAGTATTCTTATAGTATTGCACTTGGTAAACAATTTTAAGCTGAAACATACACTGGCGTTCATCCTTCAATCAAATGGATAACGATACGCTTATGGTTGTTTTTTTAAAGTGTTTATGACAATTAGTATTACTTGAGTCCTCATTTATTCTATCAGAATACGCTATGCACCTAAACTTGAAGGCGGGATTAATAAAACTGATCGTACACGTTACAAGATTTAACCAAGGTGTGATACTGACTATTTTACTGAACTGAATTATTCAACTGTGTGTATGGCAATCTATTTATGTGATTTTGACACTCCTTGCTTTTCTAAGACATTAGCTTGAAGATAACTACTGCTTAGGAGTCATTAGTAGAGATTTCATGATAATACGAAGCTTCCTAGTATCTCCGTCCATTATTCATGACAAGGTCTGCTCATTCCAAGGATACAGCCGATAGGTTGATGGGATTAGTATCTATTAAGTAGACAAAAATAAGTCTCAGTCCAATGCTTTGGATCATAAAGATTCTTGTTTCCGTTTAGATTTCTTTTTTGCTTTTCAGTTTTATTTTGTTTGCTTGATGGGTTTATTGATCAGTGATAGAATCTAAAACTTTTAGTATTAAAAACAATCTTCCGGTCATCTAACACATGCTTGTGCATTGCTGTTTGAGAAGTCCATCATCATCATCATCATCATCATCATCATCATCATCATCATCATCATCATCATCATCATCATCACCAGTCTTTCAATGTCCGTCGTTGGACATAGACCTTCCCAAGGATTCGCCACACTTCTCTATCATGGGCGTCGCAGAGCTAGTACTCTCTGAATTTGTCTAGCTCGTCTCTCATTCTAATAATCTGCCTGCCTCAGTTGCACATGTGATCTCGGGGGATCCATGACGTGAGTTGTGATGTCCATTGGTTGTCCACCATTCTTGCAACATGGCCAGCCCACTACCATTTAAGATTTTTAATGGATTCTATGATGTCCCTGACTCCTGTCTTTTACCAGATGTACTGTGCTGTCTTGTGGTCTCTCCATGTGAGGGTAGCATAATTCTCTCATATGCACGTTGCATACTTCTCAATTTGCGAGTCTGTTCCTTGGTTAGGTTCCATATTTCAGCTCCATAAGTGACAATTGGGAAGATGCATTGGTTATACACCCTTTCTTTTTAGGATTAATGGGATATTCTTATTTTTGAAGGTTGAGCTAGCTCTACCAAAGGCTTGCCATCCTAGTGTGATTCTTCGCTTGATTTCTTCTTCTTTTGAGGGTCTCATGGAGATTCGTTGTCCTAGGTAGATGTAGTGGTCTACTTCTTCCAGTTGTGTGTCCTCGATTTTGATCTTTGTGTTTTTATCTCCAATGTGGTTGTTGCACATGATCATCGTCTTGCTGAAGTTCATTTATAGGCCGACTTTCTTGCTCTCTTCTTTTAGTTCATCTATCATTAGATGGAAGTCGTGTAGGTTCTCTGCGAAAAGGACAATGTCGTCTGCAAATCTGAGGTTGCTCAGATACTCGCCGTCTATTCTGATTCCTGTATTGTCCCAGTCTAGTCTTCTGAAATTCATCTCGAGGTAGGCTGTGAAGAGTTTAGGTAAGCTGGTATAAATTGCTCTAATTTTTTCAAGTTTGGCTGAACATTTGGTTCGCTGTTGGATGGGGATCAGCAAATTGTTTGCGCTGGAATAAGCGGGCTACCTTCACGCTCTAATGTTTAAATTGACACGCCTACTTTGCGGGTTCACGCTTCTCTCGAAACTAGGATCAACAACTCCCCGCATTCTGGATAAGAAATAATTTCAATGGTGCCATTTTTATGAATAGCATTGTAATCAATCTTAAGGTCTCGAAATGAGGTTGAGAAACGTCTATTTCTAATAAAATGTTACATAAGAAATTTCATGGAAAATGCTGCAATAATTTTTGAGCTTTTTTATATTACGCATACAGACTAACATGGACAATTATTCAAAATGATAATCTGTGTTAATAGACAGACAGTCAAGCGGGCAGACAGGAAAACAACTTAAAATGTTCTGTCTGTATAACAAAAGGAAGCATTTTCTTTTTTATATCAGGAAACAGGTTCCGCTACTACAAGTATGTCCTATCATCTGTTATTTAGTACAAATGACAAACAACTGATTTTGTAAACGGTATTGCAATTATAGAACGACTAATAAGACAATGACATATAAGGCTATGAATGAAACATAAGGTCAATCGTCTGAGAGCGGCAAAGTTAATTCCTTTTAGGCTGATGAGAAATGCAGTCCTATCTCAAGCACGTTAAATGAAATAAAATGTCGCATGAAAAGCCGAATGAAGTTTGTAACCATCTCATCTTCATTTTTGAATCAGAGCAAAATATCTAGGTATTGAGAAGAGTAAAATATCTAAGAATCAAAAAGAGCAGAATATTTAGCTGTAGAGAAGAGTAACATATTTAAGTATTAGGACAGGCAAAATACTTAGGTGTCGAGAAGAACAAAATATCAAGGTATTTAGAGGAGCAAAAGATTCAGGTATTAAGAGCAAAATATTTAGATATTAGGAAGAGCAAAATATTTAGGTACCAATAAGAGCAAAATATTTAGGTAACAAGAAGAGAAAAATATTTAGGTATTCAAAAGAGCAAAATATTTAGGTATTAGGAAGAGCTAAATATTTAGGTAAGTCACTGACTCCCAAAATGAATAAACGTCGTAAAACTGTAAAAAGGTTTAGAGCTTTTTATTTAATATCCTCATGGCCAATTATTATTATTCTACGGAAATTTCAGTTTCCTTTAACAAAATTTCTCTTCCATCTCATTCTGATTATCTCATTTAAAAAAAAATATTACTGATGTTTTCTTTGTCCCGGTTTCCTAAATAAACAATTTCAAATGCAATGAGCTCTAAAGGGTCTTTGTGAAATATATGCAAAGATTATCCTTCGATAAAACTGCCAAAATGGTGATTCAAACTCAAATAGGAGGGAATAAAACTACATACATACCTTTCTCCTCTCTCACTTCCACCCTTCCCTTCATTTTTAAGACTAGCATATACCAGTAAAGGATGACTGCATTA
The DNA here is from genome assembly GCA_963457665.1 of Thysanoteuthis rhombus. Taxonomy (NCBI): domain Eukaryota; kingdom Metazoa; phylum Mollusca; class Cephalopoda; order Oegopsida; family Thysanoteuthidae; genus Thysanoteuthis; species Thysanoteuthis major. The sequence continues at coordinate 49,757,994 of OY735208.1, read as the reverse complement.
TTTATGCATGGGTTGGCACTAAGGAGCGTAAAGCTATTTCGTAATTTACCTTTAATAATTCAAGTCTCCTGATTTTAAGTTGTTTCAAAGTCTCAGCTCAACTCAAGCTGTTTTAATGTCTGATCAGCCATAAAGTATCAGGAGTTTCTATGACATGATCTTAATTGTTATGTCATAATAGGCTGGTTATAACTGAAATCGATTCATTTTACCCCGATTCCATAACATCTATCAGGCTTGAAAAAATCAGATTATGGCGAGTCCAATGTGGCCATTGGATTATATCAAGAACGTGAATACTGCTGATAGATGATCAAACTAATTTGCAAATATGCTAATTATATGCTTAGATATTGTGTACTAAGAGAATTCAAAATATCTATGTCCTCAAAATGTTCAAGGCCATCGGTACCTTGCCCCTGGAGCAATGGTTAACAAGCTATCTTCTAAGATAACTACCACTGTAGTGAGGTTGTTCCTATTGGATGTTCTTCACTTGTGCCTGCAGACTACCATAAACTCGATAAATATCAGCAAGGTCACATGTACTGAGATCACAATGAGAATTGAACTCATAATCGATGGCAGCCCAGATCACCACGTAAATGTTCGCTGTCAGAATAAGGCAGTCAATGTGAGAATCAGTCAAGAAGAGCCGTCTATCTTTTTCTGGTTTATTTTCGCTCTTTGACTTCAGATTAATTGATTGTATCAAATAAATGGATGCGATGTAGCGGAGATATTTGCTTTTTGGTCATCTTTTACAATTTATCCAGACAGAAGAAGTTTGTCTTTCAATTGGCAGCTTTTAATATTATGATAGGTTGAGAACACAAGCGTATATAGTACACTTAATAAGAAAGATGCAAACGAATGAAAAACAAAGAGGCTGCGTGGTGCTACCCATGAGATGCTAATGTGGGCAAAGAAAAGGTTGAAGGATCCTATGTTGGCCAGAAAGACGAGAGATGTGATATGTTGATTAATTTCTCAGAGATGTATAGATTAAAGATGACCGATACATTCTTTCGAAAACGAGAGGGCCATGAGTTGTGAAAGAAAAAAAGAGAATTCACACCCTAATTGAAGTATGATATATAACGTTAAGGCGTTATAAATAAATTAGATATAGTAAGTAATTATAGAATGGTAGTATAGACTTGAATCTAACTTTAAAACTGAACAAAATGATCCTTAGGGAAAGACATTGCCCTAATAAGGTACAGATAGAAAAATAAAACATTACTAATTTTCGATTAGCGATAGGTAACTGATTTCAGGCTTTGTGGAATAGCGGTAGTGACATAAAGTATAAGAGTATTGACCTGACAAACGTAATTAAAGAAGTAGCAGAGATAGTAGGCAATATAAATGGTAAATAACTAATAGGAAAATACTCACAAGTAAAGCTAGAACTAATCAAAAAAGAGAGAAATATCCAGTTAAAAACTAAAGTGGGCGAAACCAAAAAAGGAGGACTTGACAAACTAATAAACAAAAGAATGGGAGAAGTAAAAATGTAGAAAAACATGAATATGTTAATGGAGGCTATTTGAAAAAGGGAAAGTTTAAAGTACGCCCGAGCCTCAGGTCATACAGGCAAACAACAGATACTGACACTAAAAGTTAGAAATGGCAAAGTAATCAAATGTAAGGACAGGATGTTAGAAATAAATGAAGGATACAAAGAAAATCAGAACTTTTAAAAAATAGAAGTACCATTAACTGATAAACCGATTCCAGTGATACCTCAGACATAACAGAAGACGAAATTGTGTTTAAATATCAAACTCAGAAAAGCTCCAGGCAAAACATAACGGCAGACCTCCTAGGAGATGCAGGAGAGAGCTTTCATAAAGGACTAGTGCAGCTATTCGCACAGTGGAATAGTGATCCCACTCCACAAAAGAAGGAAATAACCACGAACTGGGCAACTGTCGTCTTTTTACACTACATATTACGTCCTACATATATAGACTATTCGCGAAAAAAATTAACAGACTAACAGGCACTCTAGACGAAAATCAGCCACATGAAAAGTCGGGCTTTAGAAGTAGTTATTCAACAATAAACCATCTACGTACAATAAATCAACCAATCAAATGATCATTATAATACAACAGACCACTTTGTTTGGCCTCTGTAGATTATGAAAAAGTATTTGACATACGGCAGTCTCCAACTCAATACAAGAGAAAGATGTTAACGAAAATTCCATACAGGTCAACCAGAACGTATATAAAAAAAGGTACTGTCATAATTAGACTGCATAGATATATAAAGATAGAAGAATGGAAGCAAGGGGATATAAAATCACAAACTATTTACAGCGAGCGTTAAAAGCATCTTTCGGAAAACTGACTGAGAGGGAACGGGGATAAAAATATGCAGAGAATATCTAAACCACTCGAGATTCACCGATGACGTCTTCATGACGATAGAAGTATCTGGAAGGATCACAGAACATACTGACTGATCTAAATAGGGAGAGTAAAATGGTAGAGCTTAAAATCAACATAACAAATACAAAAGTAATGTACAAAGATAAAGTTTCCGAACATCATAAAAATAGAGGGGGTGCTCTTGAAGAGATTGACAAATACATTTTCTTAGGTTAGATGATAAAAGTTAGAGGAAAAACATGGAAGCGAAATAAAACGACGCAGAACGATCGGCTGGAAATCATTTGGTATGAATGAAGACAAATCGAAGAGGACATTGCGAATGTCCTTAGAGCGTAATATACACAATGAATGACAGCTATGACCTGCTGATGCAAAATATGGAAACTAACAAACTGAACTGAGAACCAACTCAGACTAGCACAGAGAGCCATGGAAAGAGCAATGACCCTGAGAGATCGAAAATATCAACATGGATCAAAGGGAGGACTAGAGTGGAGGATATTATGCAAATAATTGAGTAACAAAAATGGAGATAGGCTGAAAATTTAGCAAGAAGAAATGATAACAGATTGAGCAAAAAGTTAATCAATTGGTATTCCTTGAGACAGTAAACACAGTAGGAAAATACTGGGAACAGAATGATGGAATGAGATAGGATGGTTCGCTGGTAATACATGGTAGAGATCAGCGCTGTCGTGGTCGTCATGGAGGGAGATGAGGAATGCCCTTGTCTAGCAGTAGACTTATAGTAGCTGTTGATTATGAAGGTAGTCTTCAATATATATACTCGTTCATGCTAAATGCTTTCCAGCCCATCGTTATGCGTCGCTTTAGAAATCCTCAAAGGCTAATAGCACCTATCATATATCCAGTCTGGGGGCAGGTAACCCTTGTACATACACTTAAGGTTTGAAATGAAATGTGTCTATAAAACAGTAAAGCTAATTTAAAAGTAACGGATATTTGTCGTTTTAACAATATATGTGTGTGTGTGTGTGTGTGTGTGTGTGTGTGTGTGTGTGTGTGTGTGTTTGAGTAACCATAGATACATATCTATACCTGCATATCTACTTATCTGTCTATTTCCATCTGAATATCTGTCTGGTTATTTGTATCAAGCTGTTTTCCTAACTGTGTGATTTCCTGTCTTTCTATTTTCAAATATTTCTATTCGTTCTCCCGCAGTAGTTATGTACCTTCATTGATTCATTACAGACAGTGCTGAACAAATTTGAATAACGAAGAAAAATGTTCAAAAAATAACACTACAGAGAAATTATGTAAGGCGTTTCAATAATAAAAAAAGGTAGTTGCGTCAAGGCCTAGGCTCTGTGGCCTGTTCCCTGTCAAGCCACTTTATACTTCGAACAGTGTTTTACATTCTCTCTCTCTCTCTCTCTCTCTCTCTCTCTCTCTCTCTCTCTCTCTCTCTCTCTCTCTCTTTCTAACACCAAACTGCCCAAGGACCATGCATTATAAGTATTGACAAACGTACCAACGTTTTTCACAAATGATATTCATCGAATGTTGTGAAATATAGTTGATGTAACTTATATAGGCGAATAGGGAAGTAGATGATAATGAACGTATGAAATAAATTACAGGTCTGGTAAGTCAGTTGGTAGAAACTGTCACGTGACCAACGTCTTTTGGCAGATTGTCGCGTTGGGGATGATCAACTAAAATAATTGAGAGAAAGACGGTGATCAATGAATTGAGTTACTTCTCTTGCCTTCTGTTGGACATTGATCATTTAAAAAAAAACTGAATAAAAAAAGCTTGCACATTACTGGACGAAAATGTCCTAAGGGAACAATTTAGCATAGACTTACATCGCAAATTGAATCCCCCAATTAAAAATATATTTAGAGTGGGAAAAGAAAGAAACATTTTTCGTGGGTGTTTAAATCTTCCACCCTCTAAACCATGCGACTTGAGCACGTTATCCATCGTCAGATAGACAGGCAGCCAGACCAAATTAAAAACTGGAGAAACCTGTGTTGATGTCGACAGTTTTGTTTGACGGTTTCTAACACAGAACAAAGGATTCAAACTGAAGGAGGATGCATTAATAAGTGTAAAGAAAGAAGAGGTTTAAACTTGAATATAGGATGATTACTTGTCAGCATCTTGACCATCGATTTCAGGGATGGGAGTTTCTTGACGAATTATCAGTCTGATAATAATCAATTTGTTCTTATCAAAAGAAAGAGAAAAAAACAACTCGACATTTCAGCCGATTAAAAAGGCTCCAAGTTGTAAATAGATTTTTTTTTATGTAGGTTATTAGGTCTCAGATTAAGAACATTGGTGCCGCGGAATTTACAAAGATAAGTGTGATTGTATATACTTATCAAATGTATTAATATCCAGCCGGAGCCTTGAACTTGAACAAGCTTATACAGGTACCTTAAAGCTAACTAGAAGAGCCACATCATCCACAACTCTATATATATGCATAATGCTTTTTTTTAAATGCATGCACACGTATGCATGTATGTGTGTGTGTGTGCGTTTGTTTGTGTGTGTGCACATGTATGTGTACGTGTGTGCATCGACTATTCATAGATGCGTACATGACTCTGCGCGTGCATAGCAACACAAATGTATACTTCGAGTACTCGCCTCTACTCCGCACGTTTATCTTTATCGTCATGTTTCAAATCTTTTTTCTTTTCTTTTCTTTTCTTTTTTTCTTCTTCTCTTAAGTATTGGGGCGTATCTGAATTTTTATGATCATTTAAGCCTGTATATTCCATAAAGAATTACTGTTTCATTCTTTTCGGTCTGTTTTGCCATCACTCTTTCCTTTTTTTTCTTTTTTTCTTTCTTTTTTTTTTGATCTCTCCCTTCTACGTCAACAAGACAGTAGTAGTGTGTGGTAACACAGCAGACACGAGGTGAATCATTTCTCTGTACACTGGTTGCCATAGAGAAGTGCATTTTACCTTTATGCGTCTTGCATCGATTTTTTTATCGAGATTCGCATATCTTTGATTGCTTGGACGAAGGCACGTGTTTGCTTTTTATCTATTTATTTATTGCATGACAATATATTTATCAGCTTTTTTTTTTTTGACTAAAACCAAAGTTAGCAAAAGGCAGGTTTCTTGATTTTCTTGAAGTGAACCAAGGTCTACAAAAAAAAGCTGAATTTTTGATTTACCATTAAAAACTAACCTTATCAATACGTAGTAAAATCAGTAAGG